>PPHD01002808.1:0-34053 GCA_002909625.1 Bambusicola thoracicus
TTGAGGTCCCTTCCAACCCAGGCCATTCTGTGATTCTGTGATTCTGTGAGTCCGAGACATGGATGGTGATCAGCCACCCACATACGCCCTGATTTCCAAAAGTTGAAGTTTTGCTTTTTCCTTTCCTCCAGTCTGGGTCACTGCGGGCTTGTAGGAAATTGCTAGTGGTGTATGGGAAAGGATGAAGTAATGGCATGAGTATGACTTTGCCCTTCAGTGCTGGTCAGTGTGAAGCGCTAGTGAACTGTGGTATTAGAGCACACCTGAAAGGCTTTAGGACAAAACTGGAGGTGGTTACTTCAGTTGCAGTGATGGCTGCAGGGTAGGGAACAATCCTGCAGGCTGGAAGTAGAAACCCTGCTGTCTTCTGCTGCCTGTCCCTCCCAGTTGGGCGTGCAGACCAGTAGGCTGCCGGGGCAGGTGGGCTCCAGCTTTATCTCCTGCTTGTTTCTGAAACCGCATAGAGATGCGGGTTACAGAGGAGAAAACTGCTCCCACACAGACCGAGCTAGTGGGCTGGCTGTTTTCCATAAGCCTGAGGGGCTTTAAAGAAGATCATTTGAACACATTTTCTTATCTTAAGGAGATACTCAGGTACGGCAGAACGTGCACTTTGTGTAAGGGTTTTGTGCTCCTCTGTCTCTTGTGAAAAATGTTGGAAGATACTTGCAGGCATCTCACCCTTAGAAGAGGCTTCTGGGCTTCAAATGCTGGGTGATGGGAAGTGTCCTCTCAGAGCACTGCACTTGGCACTTGGTCTGTGTGCGTTCAGGGCTTTGCTTGGGATTAGGGGTTACTTTGGGCAGCTCTTGCAATCAGGAAGGGAATCTGAGCAACCTTCACATGCATCTGGTTTCCTCTGTGGGACCAGTCATCTAAGCATTAGACTTTGTAGTATCTTGAGTTTGAGGCAGCTATCTAACGTGGCATGTTACTACTATAACTTTTACACTGAGAACTTTACAACCGGGCTCCTTTAGAGAAGCCATGGAAAGTTTTTACTGCTACGGTATGTGGTAAGTATGTGGTAAGGTTGCCAAGATATTACACATATCTGCACTCTTCTTTGCAGTGTTGTACCTAATACTGTAAGGGTGAAGAGAGGAGAAATTGCTTAATGGGAGTTCTGTATGTTCAGGGTACATAAGATATAGAGTGACACACAGCTTGTGTACTTCCCAGTATGCACACGAATGTAATGTTAGTGATATGTGCTTAGATATTTGAATGCAGTTGTTTTTTTGGATCTGTCTTAAAACAAACAGACAAACCCTCCACCTTTTCAGCCTGCGCAGTTGTCCTCCAGATGTGAACTGGCTTTGTGCTAATTCAAAACCTGTGTGTTTAGGGAGATCAGTCTGGTGCTTGATGAAGTAGAGATTTGTTTGACTTCTTAAATCTCACAGTGAAGAGGCAGGCTGAGACTCCTTGCCTTTTTAAGCTTGTTACTCTGCAGTGTTTATCATTGTGCAGGTATTAATTTTTATTATACAGCTAGGAATGTTAAGCTGTTGTCATTTTCTCCCTTGCTTAAATGTTTCCTAAGCTTCTCCATGAGGATAAAAAGCATGTCAAGTCTTATTCCCCATTCCTACCCCCCAGTGTGTGCTGCTTTTTTTTTTTTCTTTTTACTCTGTCTTATTGAAAAGAAATCTCTTTACATGTCTTCCATCACCTTTGAAAGTACACTTTGCAGAGCAATGCAAAGAACTCCTTCCAGACCAACTGCTTAATATGCATCTCTCCAGAATGGGCCTTGTTCTGAGTGTGGGTTGCAGCCCTAAATGTGACCCCACGAAAGCAGCGTCAGTGAAGGGTGGTGAGGTGCAGCCTGTGTGCTGAGCTCTGTGCAGACACGCAGTGCTGGCATGCCCTCCCAGCTGGCAGGGCCAGCTGGTGAAGGTGGGTATGGGCAAATGTGGTGAGGGTGAGCCCAGCTGGGAGCACGGCCTGCTTCCTGACACAGCCTGGCTGTTGGACTGTGGTGTGCTGCTCGTCACTTTGGGATTACAAAGCGAGAACCTCAGCTGAGCAAGCATAACATGCTGTATTCCCAGAATATGCTCTTTTCTCATTCTGTAGGAGAAGGTAAGAAATGTCTAGCTAGCCTCACCAAACTTACGTGTTCGTGTGAAGGGTAGACAATTCTTCTGGCTTACAGCTTAGTGTTTACATTTTGTTTTCATGCTACATTTCTCCTGTTCCCTCCTTTTTCCTCTCAACTCAACCGCTGGCATTTTGCAGCATGACAACAGACAACTGGTCCCCTGGAGAGTCCCTTCTGCAGAGAGCCTTCAGGAATGCCAGGCTTCAGATCAAAAGCGCTAACTTCCTAACTGCATTGTTGTTCCCTGTGTTAAGGATGGAGACCTTTCTGTTTCCCAGTGTTAAGATGCATAGGCAGTCTCTGACAAGTAATACATCACTGCTTCAGTGTTTGACCCTTTCCACCTCGTCTCATTCACAGCAGTGCCAAACCTTGGCAGTCCCTCTCTTGTGTTTCTGGTGATTCCATCCAGTGCCGTGTTGTCAAATAATTTCTCTTTCCAAGCCTATCTTCTCGGATCTGTAAAGAGCACAGAAATTTTCTTTACTGTGCCACAGACTTTAGAAGAAAAAAACTGCAATTCTCAGTAGGTGTTGTGGAGAAGTTAAGCACTACTGCTCTTTGGAAGGTGTATATTCTGATTGCTTACTACATGATTTGTTAATGTATTGTTCAGTAAATATCCTCCTTATCCATCCATTACACTTTTATTACATTACACTTCTAAATTGAAGCTTTCCCTGGCAGCTTGGCAGATTTTTCTCATCACTGTAGATCAGTGTTAGATATAAACTCTTTCCACATGAGTATCCAGGTCTCTGCCACCTTGACCACCTTGGCTAATCTCTTATATTCCTAATTTTGTTTTGTTCAGAGTAGAAAATGAGGATGTAACATGTTCTCGTGCAAGAATGAATGGTGAAGGAAGAGGTGAAGAATTTTTTGCCAATTAATTGCTTCTTTTATTTCTGTGTATTTTCATAACACATCCGAAGTGCCTTTCTAGCATCCGCCTCTTTTCTAAACCCCAGCCCAAACTAAGTTGCAACATTTTCTAAGCTGGGAGTTAAGACACTGACCGACTTCTACTTCTTTTTGCCACAAAATCCGTCTGTCTGGCATATGATAGGTTGCAAATAAGGTTGGTTTAGGAAAGAAGAAAGTTTTGCAAACTGAAGTGACTGAATTATAACTATAACTATTAGTTTATTTGATACCTTGCATAAAGCACCAGTTCCTGAAGGCGTTTATGTAAGAATTGCAACCTCTTTGAAACAAGCTGAGGGAAAATCTACATGCTTTGTAAAGCTGACAGCTAGATTTGAATCAGAATTGATATGACAGTGTATGGACAGCCCAAATAATATATTGGAATTGTGATAAAACCAGGTGATGGGAAGAGCGCATGCCGGAAAGTAATCCAAACACATCTTCTGCGATTCCTAAAATTTAGAAGGGTCATGAATTGATTATGTATAGCTCTTTGCTCTCCTGCTCCTTTTCAACTACAAGTGGGTTCCTTTTCAAGTCATTTGTCTTCCACTGCGTTGCTGAAGTAGCTGCAAATACAGGCAGTTTCTGAGCATCCTTTCCCAGACTTCATCATCTTTGCAGCATGTAGTACTTCTGTAATAAGGAACTACACACATTCAGTAGTATGATAAATGATAGTGGGAAGGTTTTGCATACTACTTAAAAAACATTAAATACTTTGACTTTGTTTTTTTCTCAACACAGAAAAAAGTCTTACCGGAGCAACTGACTCCTGCACCACCTTCTCCTCTTTCTTCTCCTGATGGGGACAGTGGCACTACGCAGATACTTAAAGATGGAATTAGTTTGTCCGGTGCGACTGCAGCAGTTATATCCACAGGTAAAAGAAAACAATCAATGAAATCTTTAGTGAGAAATGACTTCAATTTCAAGACAACTAGTAGTGTCTTTGTATGGAACTGTGCTGCAAACTTACTCCTGTAGATCATTACACACCTACCGTGTTTGTTTATTTTTAAAGATGTTTGTAGGTGCCAGTGGTACTTTGTAGAACTGGTATTTTGATGCCTGCGTTATAACAAGAAGTGTTGGGGCACAGAGGCTTTGAACACATCTGCTAAATCTGGCAGTTTCGCTTTGTCTGAAGGAGGAAACTGTACAGTTGTTTCATATCTGTCTCATTCCCTGATGTATGAAATGGGATTAGATGTAGCTAAAAACTCATATGATACTCTGCTTTCATGCACACTTGACTTTAATAACACAAAATAGAGATTTTGTCTCTCTTCAACGTTCTGTTAAGAAAACAAGTCCATTTAAACCAAGTAGAAGCAATCAAGGGAAATATCTCCCTTGTTCTAAAAGAAGCAAACTTAAGAGGAAATGTAATGAAATGTATCTTAAAAAGTGTTGGCAGAACAAAAATAAGCTACTTAATGAGCTAGATTGTTGAGGGGCTTGTAACTCTGTAATGAGACAATTTGTAGGTTGTCAATTGAAATCTCAGATCTTTCTAAAAAAGCCCATAAATTATGTTAATTCTGTTTGGGCTACTTTTGACATTTAAAAACTGTTTTTACAATAGAAGTTGTCAGGCTCTTCTCCATCCCAACTTCAATGATGGATGAGGGGAAAATACCTATGTGTTTCCTAGGAAAATAAACCTTTCAGGACTCAGCTGTTATTGAGGTCAGACAGAAGATGTCATGAAAGCTCTTTTTGCCGATTTGTATCTTTGTTTATTCATACAAAGAGCCTTCCTCCAATTTGCAGACATCAGAGGCTAAGCAGATAGGCACGAAGATACAGGATCATTGAAGCACTTCATAGAAATGTTTCATTTTTAAAATCTATGCTTTTAACTAAGCCAAAATGGTACTACAGCTGAGAAAATGCAGCAGTCTTTTGTATCATGTATCACTTAGATTGTCTGCTTAATCACCACAGATTTAAGCTATACTCATGTCTTGGGTGCATTCCTGGTCATGTGACAGTCAAGACCAAAAAGAAGAAAGAAAAACCCTTCCGTTACAGCATTTCCCCATATTTTTCTGCCTTGTTATTCCTTATGAAAGATAGTTTTTCATTGTCTCTGTAAAAAGTGTTTTCAGTAGTCCTATTTGATTGCTATCATGATAAGCTTTTAACCCCTTTGCACAGTTTCTAGGTAAGTATTGTTCTGTTGTTAGCAGTGAAAGCCAAGCTGTAGTGTGGAAATCATATATGCGTGGTTGCTGAAGATAACAGATACTGACCATTATGCATACACATTGTTAATGCTGTGTGGGTGCTTCAGAATGGGCGTCCATAGCAGGCATATGCCATAGGGTTTGGTTTGTTGTATCTTCTCAAATATGAGAAAAAGTAGGGCAGTAACACAGTAAGGACAGCATTTTAGAATAGATTTCTGGTAGTTTAGAGCATGTACTGATAGTTCTTGCTTTACTGGGACTAGTGTATGAGTAGAGATGAGTTGAAAGAAGAACACAGGTTGCGATGGCTTTGTACATTAGCAGGGTATGGAAAGGCTTTAGAGGTCAGAGGGGAGCGAATCTGGGACTTAAGAAACCATGCAATTCTAGCACGTGAAACATGTCTTTATTCTGTGTGCAGCAGCTGTGAAGAAAGCAGAAGTACTCTGTATAAATATGGCCTGTTTTTTTTCAGTGTGTGTTTATGTCAACAAGCATGGAAATTCTGGGCCTCACCTGGATAAGAAGAAGGTTCAGCAGCTTCCAGATCACTTTGGACCAGGTCCTGTCAATGTGGTACTTCAGCAGGCTGTGCAAGCTTGTGTGGATTGTGCCCATCAATCCAAAACAGTCTTTGGATTTCTGAAATCTGGCCATCACGGAGGAGAAATGATAACTGGTATGTGAAGATGTTTCTAATTTTTTTGTTTCTTCACTTGCTTGTGAATCTAGGATAGGGAGAAAGAACTGAAGTAACTGCAGTGAGATTCTATCACTTTTGTAACTCCTTAAGCATAATCAAGAACGTGTATGCTTGTGAACACCTCTACTAAGACAGTACTGGTGTAGTATAATGTGTATCAGTGGGAGTCCAGAATTTTCTGAACAAGTCTTAAATCAGAATCTAGCAACAGCAAAGTTGAATTATATGTACACTGTGCAGTTAGGTTCTTAGTAATAAGTAGAACTTGTGCACCTCAACAGCTGCAGCTATACATTTGTCAAGTAAGCTCGGTACGAGTGGAGTATCAGCTTTATTAATTCAAGTCATTCTCATAATCTTATCCCTACATAATGTTTGTGTTCTTAATGCTCTAACCAAGTGAGTGAAAAGTTTCCAGCTAATCTGTTTAGCTTCCAGGCAAGTGATTCCACATGTTAAATTTGCAGCTTCCTCCTTTCCCCCATTCCCCCGTCAGTGTTCATTCTCCTATGTCTTCTATTAAGGAATAGGTTTATTTCTGCTACATATTAATGCCATGCCTACAGATAAATTATCCTTACATCTCAAACTGAATAGCTGCTGCTTGACATTTTTTTTTTTCCTTCTAGGCTAGGAAGTACTCTGTATGGCAGTTAGCACATCAATTCATAATTCTATCACTGGCAGTAAAAAGACTTAGTATTACTTTAATCTCCTTAAGTTAACACCAGGTGAGAAAGATGATTAGTGGAATACAGGTTTAATTAAATCCTTGTAAAAGATGCTGCTATCTAACAGTACCTAAAACATAGCACCCTGAACTGCATATAGCAGAATTTCAGTAGTCCTTGCTTATGTGTCCGCGTGAATTTATTCACAAGGTAGATGCTTCTTTTATTATATTGTTATTGCCTTGCTGTGCCACATTCCAACAAGTCATTTTTTTTTTCGAACAAAATACACTGAGATGTGCGTTGCCAGTACTCTGATTGTGGTTGTTCTTGAAGAAGGACTAAATTGTAGGCCAGTGGTGAATCTGAGCTATGATGGAATAGCTGAAAGTAATTATTTTACAGAGCAGATGTTAAAAAACAAAATCGATCTAGTTCTGATATGTTTTCATTCAAAAATGCTGTAGGAACAGGAATTCCTGTTGTAAGTACTGCTAGATTCAAAGAAGCCAGCTCAGTAGTCCTAAGCTCAAGAAGCCTGGCTCTGTGGGATGTTCCTGTAGCGGAGTGCTGGAGCTCTCTCAGGTGTTACAGAGCTACAAGGCCCTTGTGGGTTTCCTGTGTTTTGTAGCTCTTGTCTTCTCATCAGCTTGTTGGATAGGTTGCTGAGAGGCTAACTGAGCGATCAATCAAACCTTGAGTCCTTTTATCAAACATTTTTCTGGGGTATATTTTGAGAAGAACAAAGTGTGGCTTAGGTTAACGTAACACATTAAAACCAACTGCGCAGTTGAATAGGAAGGTAGGGCATATACAGGAAATATACAGTAGAATGAAATGAGAAATTGCAGAATGAAATTGTGAGAGTATTCTCTTGTAGAGTTTTTGTTTGAAGGTTTTTTTGTACAGTTGGTTTCTCTTTAAGACTGGCAAGAAAAACAATTGTCTGCATCAGAGATTAAGCAAAGAAATCTAAATCTTTTGTGATGAACTTTCATGGCAAGTATTGTATTCGCTATAGTAGAAAACTGCATGCTGGGACATGGATGAAATAATCTTGCTACAATATGTGTGAATAATTAGTGGGTTCTTTTGGTTCAGCTGCCAGAGAAAATGATTGTTTTGAATGGAGTTGAATTTAGGATTTTTTCTTACTCAAAACAAAAGCACAAACCATTTTAATTTTGCTTGATGCATAAGGTTTCAATTCAGGCAAATGTAACCGAAGGGAAATTAAAGGCTTGATTAGCAAGCCCACTCATGGTGGTGGTGTCAGCCCCTTTTTTCTGCTTGTAGCTCTCAGAGTCTGTGGCATTTAGTGGGATGAAGCAGACTGAGGTTCAGATAAACCTTCTCAAGCAGAGAATTAAATCAGTCTCTTGGGTGATTTTTTTCACTATCAGACAGACACATTTGTCTGATAGTTTAGCTCTCAGCCTTTTTCCTGGCTCGAGCTTGCTGTTTGAAACATACCTACACAATGAAAAGTAAAGAAATGAGAATGACTCTTCATCCCAAGGGCTGGGATCGCACAAACAAGCTCTATTCCCTGTTTATTTGTCATTAGAGGTTGAGGTTATTGCACCTCAGAAGTACTCCTTTTTATTTTCAGCCCTAGTATTTATCTTGGAAGTAAGAAGCTTATGTTGTCCCCAGGCAGAGCAGAGAGTTGAGCCTGTGGATGTGGATCCCACTCCTTTGCTTGGAGCTCCTGTGGTTGCCCTCAGGTGTTTGGAGGACCAGGGAGCTGTGTTTGCACTGAATCCTTTTGTGTTTTTTTTTTTGTGGATTTTTCCCATGGTATGTCTGGGGGCAGTCGGATGGCCTCAGATGTTTCTTGCTTTATCCTCCTGACAACTCTAAGATAATATTATTCTTTTCAATGCTTCTTTTCAAAATGAGAAATTAAGATGTGTAGAACAAGTAATTTCCCCAAGGCCATATAAGACTACCTGTGAGGCTATTATGAAGTTATTTGAATGTTTGCTGCATCTGATAGTGCTACTTTGCAGTAAATATCAGGAGATCAGGCTGTGCTGGGTCTCACAGCCCATTTGCTCTCCAGAACTGATTGAGCTCCGAGCAGAAATATGCCTCCCGAGACCCCTTCCCCAAACAGGAGGTGGAGAGCGTTGTGTCTGAGCCACATGTGAACCATTAGGTTTTCATTTAAACTTTGGAGTCTGGAAAAAATGTGAATGGACCATGGAACCTGTGGGTCCAGGATTTGTCTCTGTGGCACTGACTCTTAAACTCTAGGTACCTACACTGGGTCACTCCACAATGAAAGCAAATGAGAGGTAGCATGTTATTGTTGATGATAGCTCATGTACTTGCATTAACCCTAATCACAGGCTCACTTAACGGTAAAAGTCAGTCACGCTTCTGATTTCCTAAGGAAGCATAAAATATGCTAGAACTGGGGCGTTTTCTTTGTTTTTGTATGTAATATCTGTCTTCTTCTGTAACACAATATGGAAATGCTCCTTATTTCAGACCTGTGAATAAAGGCTTTCTTGTCATTTTTGTGGGTTTTTTTTTGGTTTTTGGGTGTTGGTTTTTTTCTTTGAAAATGCATCTGCCACTAACCAAATGTGATCCTTTAAAGCTCTGCTTACCATTTGGAAACTCAAAAACAGAAAGCTGCCTAAGAAGACAAATTGATGCATAAACCTGGTGTTCGCATTGATTCTTTCCAACCCTAAGCATAATTTACAAGTTTGTTCCTGTTCTGTTGTAGCGTCTTTCTAATTAGAAATAATCAAAGGATTGAGCTAGCAGAATTATTTACCTACATACTGGTAGCGTTTGCAATAGTGTTTTCAGAATCTCACCATGTATCACAAAAAGGGAAAATTATCGTTAACTACATCATTCTAAATATGTAGGGAGCAAGGAAGGAGGTCAACAAGCAAAAGACGTTGGCCCACGTTCAGTCTCTTTGTAGTCACTCATTCAGGTCCATACCTGTGGTATCTCTGCCACCTAGCTCCTTTAGAATTAAGTTGGAGCTTCACCACTGTAGCATTGACAGCAGGATGGATTTCTCTGATGGTAAAATATCAAATGACAAAATGAGTTTCTGTAGTCAGAATTTCAGCGGTAATGGATGCCAGCACACTACTGCAAGTAAGCTCAGGTCTGTTTCAAACTAAAAAAGAAATGTTTATTTTTTTTTCTCTCCACCAAAGTGCTGTAATGGATCTTTTCCTGGCTATCTCCTGCAAATAGGTGGTATAGAGGTACCGTTTTATAAGCGAACAACCGAAATTGCCTGTAAGATTTTGATGTTGAGAGAATAGATTTGTTATAGTCTTTTAAAGCCAGCGTTATTTTCTTAAAAGAAGTTCCTCATAGAGCAAATTTAAAGTGGCATGGATCCAATGGAAGCTACAACCAGTTCTTTGGATATAAGTGTGTTAAACACCAGAAAGATTGTTTACGCCTCTCATGTCTTGCATGGTTTAAATCAAAGCTGAATGTCTTCTCCTTTGGTTGTTAGTGTTTTACTATACTTCATGATGCACGGGGGCTGTTTGACATCATCTTCTTATTCGCAGCTTCCTTTGATGGGGAGAAGCATGCCATCAATCTTCCTTCTGTAAACAGTGCATCGTTTGTCCTACGTTTCTTGGAGAAACTCTGCCACAGTCTTCAGTGCGATAATCTTTTCAGTAGCCAGCCTTTCAGCCCTTACATGGGATGTGCACATAGCCCCACGGAGTACGATAGGAACAAACCAGGTACTATTAAACAACTGTTGTTTACAAGTACTGATATTTTTGAGAAGTGTGGTTACTTTATGAAATTTAATGTTTTAATCTGCTTTGCTATAACTTAAATTGACTGAATTGAATACTCTTCAGTTCTTAGTGGATTCATTCCAGAGCACAAGTGCTGTGGCAGGTTGGGATAGCTCATACCACATGTGCAGAAATCATTTTGTTCTGCTAACTCCTTCTTGCAGTCAACTAGGAAACATATGTATTGTACCACTGGGTTACTAAAAGAACAGACTCAAAACTTCACATTTTGCCTGTTCAATTTATGTTTGAATCATAAAATAGCCTTGGAGAAAGATGCTTACTACCTTATAAGAGGGGGCTTGCTCTGAGAGGTGATTCAGTTCAGCCTGTCTTACAGCATTAAATAGTCCTTTCTTCCTTCTTTGTTCACCTTGCCCAGTGGTGGCTCCAAAATTTTAAATTCTGCAGCATACAGTCTAGTAGAGAAGGTGGGTTTTGCAGCTGACTGCTTGTGGCATTTTATGTGAGTTTTGGTACTCAGGGGGTATATAGAGTGAGAGGGAAATAATGTGCTCAAGGTCTCCCATCAAATGGTTTGCAGTGCTGGTATTATGAGTCCCAGTCCAAGGGTTATTGGGAGCCATAGCTGAGTAAACTTTGACATCAATGCAATTTCAGTCTTACAGGCTGTGTTAGAAAATGAACTATTGTGGTGGTTTTTTTTTTGGTTTTTTTTTTTTTCCCCCCAGTAAAGAAATTGTATTTGTTTCACTTCATCAGATAAAAGTCATTTGCTTTAATACTTTTCAGAAAAGTAACCTGAATTTGGAAATTTGGATGTTGACAGTATAAACGAAGCTGTTACTTCAGCTTTTAAAGTTTGTATTGAAATGACAGATTCTGTGTGAAATGGATTTGTTACCTGATGAATGACTGATGTATGTTTTTGCTTCTGAACTTTGACTTTCCCTGTGAGCATTTTTATACCAGAATAAATAGGTGGTGACTTTCCTCTTTACAGCAAAAGAAGAAATACCTGAAAATGGAAGTGCTAAACGATACTCTCAGGACTCTCCACCATATACTGCTCCCCTTTCCCCAAAGCTTCCGAGGGGTGATGCTCATCCATCTGAAGGTGATTACATTGTGTTGGTATTGTATATGAGGATTACATATGATTTTGGTATTTCTAGTCAAAAGGACTGAGTACAGTGTATATCTCTGGTTTGTCTATACCCCTTGACAGCTCAGAGTGGAAGTATTTATTGATCAGTGGCATGGATTTTGTGCTTATGGACGATCTACTGCAAGTTCAAGAAGTCTTTCTCCTAAACATGTCAGTCTTTCACTCAGGCGGAGTGACATTTGAAGCTTCCTGCTTCTTGTATGGCTATTTAGTAGAAAAACAATTCCCTTGAAATGGATTAGGAGATAAATTGGAAGCAACTCTAACAACTCTTGGCTTGGGCCAATGATTGTAAGAGCAAGGATGTGTTTTGATGATACAATTTAACTGAATGTATGGCTAGTTGCCCCTAAAAGTTGCTCTGCTCCTGTTCTCCTTGCCTCCTTGTCCTTGTAGTGCATCCCATGCCTCCCTGATGATGGGGTGGCAAGCTGACCCAGTGACCTGGAGCACAGAAAACATTTTGGCAAAGCTATGAGTCATTTGCAGTTTACTTCTCTGCACTGACTCATCGTGGACTCAGATGAGCGCGGGGATGGATTGGATAAAATGCAGCCGTGGCAGGGGCCAGAGCAGAAGAGCCTCTCTGTGCAGCTGACTCCAGGACAAGGAGAGCTTTTGCCTGTGCCATGGCTGAGCTGCAATAGCTCATTGTGCCGATTTGTAGTCTGCCTCAGATGTGAAGTGAAGCATGTTAGCTTAAACCTTACAGAGAGACTTAGGAAGGCATAGTTTTACTCTGCTTTTGCTACTTGTTAAGCCATGGTAACTTGTTGATGTGACTCATCCCATCTGATAGATGCCTTCTATTGGTGCAGTATATTTGCACAATATTTCCAAAGGCTTTTGAGATTAGTCATTTGTTTCTCTCACTTTTTTTGGGCAGAATAATCTCTTTTTCTATGGAGAGTCATAGGGCCACACTTCAAGCAGAAGAGGATATCAAATTAAAATGTTCAAAATGATAGCTTATTTAAAATGGTATTTCTTACAATTTTGTATGAACACAGTGTATTAACTTCAATGAAGTAACCACAACAGAAATATAAAAATAGTCAACGCAGAGCTTTATCTCCCTTAAATAGACCCTGGTTTAGGTCAAGAGCATCTTTGCAATTAAATCAGATATTTCTAGTAAGGAACTGCATGAATAACTGTAGAGAACTTAATTCTACTGAAATGAAGTTGTTTAAATTGGAGATAAACAGATGTCTTAGACCTGCATTCTCTTATAAGAAATCTCCCTGTAAGTAAGTCAGTGTGAGTGTTATTCCCTATTGAGCATTTTGATACTGGAACCCCTTTAGAGATGAAGTCGATGTATTCCTTCAAATTCATTTTAATATCAGTAGTTCATTGTGAAGTGCAGTTACTTGGATTGAAAAAGAGGGAGGGGGGAAGTGTTTTTCAGTGGCTTCAGAGGTCTGAGTTTGTACTCTGTATTTTGAGAGGCAAAGTATTCTCTAGTGTTGTGTGTTTCCCATTAGAGCAATGTCCTCTGCTGAAAATCTGGAGGTAATTTCATAGCGGTCAGTCATGGGCTGGTTAGCAAGAAAGATCTGCCCCTGAAAAGTTCTGGCTCCATTGAGACACAGTTGTCTTGAAAGAGTTGTTTTGAAATACCATTTGAACGCAAAATGGAATAATTGTGGGAAAGGGTCTTTCAAACAGCTCATTTTCCTTCTGATCTACTTGTAGATATGTTTTGCAGATTTTGTTCTCTTTTCTGTTCCATGACAGTTTCTTCTTTAAGTTTTGAGAGATAAGAGAAGGGAAAGAGAAACAACTATCTCCCTCCCCTTGAAAACAGAGTGTTCTTTACTACTGCAGCCAGTTACATCATGCAGTTATGTATGAAGCAAAACAACTAGCTTATTCCCAGAGGAGCTTCAAGAAAACAAAACGTCCAATTCCTTCTAAGGCCTTCAGTCTTTAACAATCTGTTGTCACCCTTGCATTTGAAACATAAGGCATTTGATTGGCCTTTTATACAGCTACCCAGAGTTCAGGTATTCCGCAGTGGAACCTCCTGTGTAACAGGAAAAAACCTGTGCTCATTCCATCTCACTACTACTCACATCTGCTCCAAAAGTCGAGGTAGGAAAAGTCATTTATTGCTCCATTGATTGCAAAACTGTGTTTGACAGACACCAATTCTCAATCAGCTCTCATACCCGTTGACCGTGCCTTTAACAAGACTGCAGTTGAGGTTGGTTTGTAGAGAAGCTAGATGGATGGAAAGGGGGTGGATTGGGACAGTATAGCTGCTGGACAGAAACACCTGTTCTAAAAGATGATCACCCTGTGAAGTAATGCCAGTATTCCCACCTTATGTATGTGACCTGAGAAGTTATGTTAAGATAAGCTTAAGATAATAGCAGGACAAGGGGAAATGGTTTTAAGTTGAAGGAGGGAAGATTTAGATTGAATATAAGAGGTAAGTTCTTACAGTTCTTACAGAGAGAGTGGTGAGGTGCTGGAACAGGCTGCCCGGAGAGGCTGTTGATGCCCCATCCCTGGAGGTGTTCAATGCTAGGTTGGGTGAGGCCCTGGGCAGCCTGGTCTAGTATTAGATATGGAGCTTGGTAGCCCTGCATGTGGTGGGTGGGTGTTAGGGAGTTGGAGCTTGATGATTTTGAGGGTCCCTTCCAACCCAAGCCATTTTATGATTTTATGATTCTAAGCTCAAATGCCAGTATCTTGGGAAAGAAAGCAGAGTTTCTCTTTGCCGTCCCTATTTACTGTTGCTTAATTAGGATCTATAACATCAGAAAGAAACTTGGGATATAGTTGGAGTAAATGCAATTAAATTCTTTTGTAATGTAGTCAATTTAAAATCCTTTATGTCTTCAGACATCATGGAAAGAATTACATAAAATGATTATTTAAGGGACGTATTGGGGATCTCTGCTTGATGACTATGAAAAGATACCTTCAAAAGACATTGCATGGAGTTGGCTGAAATTTGCTGAAATAATCCCGTTGAAACTTTGTGGTGTGGAATATCGCTTCCAGTATTTCATCAGACCTTTGAAAACTCACAAAGTCTCAATCTACAAGTTCAGTTTAATCTTGGACTCCTTCATAGTACTCTTCTGTAGCCATATGAAGTATCACTTCTGCCCTTCAGTCTTGCACTGAGACTTCATTTGGTGGTCTCATTCTCTACTGATCTAATTTTCTCTTTTGTTTCCTTTAACATTATAGTGCTTATCATTGATTGTGTCTGTTAGTATCTCTGAAACTCTATAGAAAGATGGCTTCTGCTTTCATTTTAGCAAGTTACTGCAGCTACTTCAAGCTGACAAACAAAAGTTTGCTCTCTCCAAAAACCTCAGTAGCCACTGCTTTGCTTTTTCGATACAGATCAAACTAGAAAGTTTATAGTTACTGTCTTGGGGATTCTGTACTTGAAAGAGAAGGGCTTGTGGACTTAAAAGCTTCTTTTTGCCACAGGTGTTGTGTTTAATAGAAGATGTTACGCTGTATGGCATGTCTTGCTTTACCGAATTCACTAAATAGGGAACCGGTTCTCTGGGTGTCTTTGTTCCACTTTGGGATAATGTTGTCTGAAGATCGTAACTGTGAAATACACTCCAAGTTCTTCACTATTCTCCAGTTTTAAACAGACTTTGGGAGAGAGAACGTAATTGCTAATGGAACAAGTTAAATGTGCTTAAAAAGCTCTCTGAGGGCTTTTTCTTTTTTGTTGTTTGTTTGTTTGAGAAAAACACTCTTCCTTTATGTAATTCTGGAATTTTCCCAAGAAATTATTGGAAGTTGTCATATAAGAAGGGTAATAAAGAGCATATTCTAGGAACTTGTTTCACAGATTGTACCAGTTACCCCAAAGAATATGCTGTTCCACTAGCATATGTTTTATAACTTTCATAGAGTAATTTTCAAGATGGTAATGCGGGGTTTACACTTCTGTGAACCTGTTAGCTACATTTTCCAGCTCTTAACTCTCTTGCCAAAGCAGCATTTGTTTCATGCAGATTTTTGCATCAGGCTTCCAACTGCTTCCTCAGGCTAGATGTTGGCCTAGTGCAAGCGGAGCTGAGAACATACAATGATGAGAGAATGGAGTGGTGTTCCCACTGATGTTTAACTGCTTGTAGATACAGCGTTGTGGTCAGAGTGTATTGTGTTAGTGTGCATGTGAGTCTAGGATTTACAACCCTCTGCAGCTCTGCATGTAGTCTCTTCAGTTTTTAGTGATGGCTATTGTCTCCGAACATATGGAGATCTACAGATGATAATTGTCCGCTTGCTTATGAAGTTAGAGACTCCCTCTACTGTGTAGAACAAATTAAGCAATTGCTAGTTAAGATGAGAGGTTTTATTTATGTTAAAAGATTCTCGCAACATAAACATAACACACTCTTAAACGGATTCTCAGAAAGTAACCATTAAAACAGATAATGAAAATGCTTGACTGAGATTGCCTATGTGTTAATACTAACATCAGACAATTAAAAAACAACAAACACCTTATGTCCCCATCCTGCTCATAATATTTAACACATACAGCTGAGGTGATTTATGGAAGACTGTCTCAAACTTGTCTATTAGACATTTTACTGGAATTTTTTTAACGTAGTAAAGGACTGGTGATTACTTCAGAGTGACTATTCTGCACTAAGTCTTGTCTCACAGGAGGTTTCTTAACAGGCTTGGAGCTTGTTATTATCTTCAAGAGAACATAGCAAGGAACTAAATAACAAAGCTACAAAGTCCATCGTTTTGAACAGATCGATGCTTTTGTTTTCTGTAGCAGAAACGTTACCTATAGAAGAGAACGGCACTTCCAAAGAGCATCGCTTTTCTGAGGACTCTATGGATTCTGCACTTAATTCAGTAAATCTGTCAAGCCCGGCCCGTCGAAATTCCACTGAATATCGTACTTCGGGGAGTGCAGCGTATTACAGGAATTCCTTTCAGCCAGTGACTGCTACCTCAAATTCAGCCCCAATCCTGCGCCGCCTGTCATTGGGCTCTGCTGGGAACAGCAGTTACTATGAAGTCAGTAGGAATCGAATACAGAGGAGGATTGAAGGTATGCTATATGCCTAAACTTTCCAAAGTATGTAACAGCTTTTATGAACGTGCAAAGTCCGTGAGTTATGAACAAAGAAGTTCTTTGCCACAGAAAATACGTTACATATGGAGTGAGATGTTGTGCTGTTGCCAAGCACGTCAGGCTTGCTAATGTAACTTCAAATGCAGAACTTAAGCCTGCTAGAACTAATACCGTGGTGCAAGCCAGAGGAGTCTTGTCTGCTGCACTTTCCTCTTGCTCGCTGCTGTCATGGACCCTGCAACAGGCTGGATTGGGCAGTGCTAGTTAAACACAGCTTGCTTCCTGAGCATTTTATCAATTATTTCTGTATTGCTGATATACAGAGATAGGGTTTCTTCCTGTTCCCTCTGCACGGTTGAACTTGCATTTGCCACTTTCCCAGATATTGACATCTTGGGACCCAGAAACTAAACATAAGTTGAACTAATCCCTCTAGGTATGTCACAGTGCTGTTTTTTGTGTTGCTGTCATTATCTGCAGTTGTACAGGGTATTTAAGACAAATTGAACAGTTCGGTATTATGGTTTGATACTTGAAGGAAAATAAAACATCCTTTATTTTAATATATGACAAAGAGTGAGTGTTTATTATTACAATGCCTGTTGTTACGAATGTCATATGTAAAATGAAATGTGTTAGCCCTGTATAGACTAGTGATATTTCTTCTTTTTGCAATATTCTTACACTGAAAGCTGCAAGTTCCACAACTGGACCAGATCTGAGTTCACTTAAAAGGGAACCTTCAAGAATACTGAATAAGGATCCATCCACCTGGTCAATAGAGGAAGTAATGTGTTTTGTGAAAGAAGCTGATCCACAGGCACTAGCTCCACATGCTGAACTCTTCAGGAGACACGTATGATGCATATCCATTCTCTTCTACTAGATGTCATGTATAGCATTAATCTTCTAGAATACTACTGTCATGTCTGTCACTGTATTTGCAATTGAAGGTAGACTCTGATCACTTGTGTAATAGAGGGGAGCTGAAAAATTATTTTTCCACCTGAAAATCCTCCTGCAGCATGTTTTCTCCGTGTTCCAGCAATGTTAGACTTCAGCTAATACCCATTGCTTTCCAGCTGCTGTGAGGTAGTGTGATACTGGAACTCTTACATTGTAGTGACCAACTCCCAGGGCACCCTGTCACTCTGGTGCATCTTGAGAAGCTGACATTCTCACCTGCAGTATGGGGTGTTTGTCTTTTATAGGTGACACTTCTCTGGGGCAGTCTGTTTTGTAGATTGATTATCCCAAAGCAGAGAAGCTGTTGGGCCTTGTTACCTGTGCACTTACTTGGTCATTAATGCTAAAATTCAGAGGTTGAGCTGAAATATTTGTCTGAAAAGAATATGGAGTTTTGTAGGATCTAACTAGATATTGTATTTAGGGAGATAAACTGTAGATGTTGGTTTCTTCATGTTGTTTTTGCTCTCCTTTTTCGCTGTGCTTTTGTATGGCAAGGTGTTGAGCAAAGAGCTGCGCCATTATTTCATGTTATATTTGGCTCTCCAAAAAGATGTTGGCTTTATCTTTAGTATTATTTTGCCCCCATTCTGCACCAGATCTTATTAGCAGTTAAACTGTTTCACAGCATGCTAGAGTGGAAGCAAAATTCAAAGTAACTTTTAACAAAACTTCCTGTCTTATGTGTTATTCTTAGTTGTGTAACAAGACTAAACGTCACTTGTTTTGTCAGGTTTATGTTTAAAAAAGCTAAGACAGAGTAATTCTCTTTATGGTGTTTTAGGGAACTAATTGCCTGTCTGCGGTATGTAATGCTACTAAGAGCTTTGGACTGTCACATTTCAGCAGCTTTTCAACCAGGCAGTTGAAATCTGACGGAGTTGTCCTCAGTCTTGATCCTAACAATCTGTCTGCTTTAACCTGGCTGTAGTTCTGTCTTATTTCACAGCTTCAGATGGTCTGTAACCCCTTCCTCTGAGTGACTGTTTGCATGCGCATGCCAGAATCCTCCCACAGCTGTGTTCAAGGTTCAGTGCAAGGCCTCCGTGCTTGGATCATTTAATCTCTAACTGCACAGGCCTTCCTTTGCAGCCTTTTTTCTCTCCTTGACCCGTTCACTTTTTCTCTCAGCTGGTACCTATTTTTGGGGGGTGTTTGGTCAGTTTCCTTTACTTACTGTAATTTTGTTTAGCATCTCACAGCCCTTAACCATACCGTAAAAATACTACAATACATAAAATACTAATACAATACACTTTCAGGGGCCATGAGTAAATATCACATTGCAATAAGTTACTGCCTTGTATATGGTAAATGCATTTTTACTACATTCTCAACAAATATAATATAGTTTTCAGCGTTAGCGTGCAGATTGTTAAAATAGTTGTGTTGTGTTTGTTCTCTTCCTTCTGCAGGAAATCGATGGAAAGGCACTACTGTTACTGAGGAGTGATATGATCATGAAATACATGGGACTGAAGCTGGGGCCCGCCCTGAAGTTGTGCTACCACATTGAAAGACTTAAACAAGGAAAGTACTAGCCAACGGGGGGACACTGCATTGTGTGTGTGTGTGTGTGTGTGTGTGTGTACCACACTGAGCTCTCAGGTTAACTGCCATCACCTTTATTTAAAAGTCTTTTGCTGGTATAAGTTATCTGTATTTTTTGGAAGTTCTTTCAAAATGTGAAAAAAAAAGGCATCTTAGGAGAAAGCAGAGGGCAAAAATGTATTACATTCTAGTGTCCAGTGAGCTGTTTCAGCAAGCTTGCAGGGAGAGACAGTTGGTACCGGACAGGTTGGGTAACAGTGCCAAAAGGTGCATTCTCTGTTGCAGACTTCAGCCAACACGTTCATATGCAGAACCAAAACAGCTGGATCCCAAAGGGAAAAACAAAAACAGCATCAGATGTTAATAATTTTTACAGGGATGGCTGTAAACTTTTACGTTGCAAGGAAAATGTAAAATAGAAGATCTAATCTCAGCAGTGAATACCATGTCTGGTTCTCCAGCAGAGTAATACTCGGCTAGATTATTCTTCATAGATTTCCATAAAGGGAATAGCCGTATGAGCAGTTCAGGGGGGAGGGAGGTGTAGGGAGGGAAGGGTTACGGAGGAGAGGGCTTCAAACAAATCTAAGCTTTTATAAAGTGTGGTTATCAGTCTTTTGGTAAGTTATGAGGACAAATGTACGGTATGTTGTCAATTTATGGTGGCAGTAATAGTTCTGTTTCATGGAAGGGCACATTGGCTGTGTAAACAGCCTGTTCTGGGACAGACAGGTTAGACTGGAACAATACATCCACATTTTAAAACATTCCATCTTTTTGCTGAGTTTGTCATGGATACATGTCCTCATGCTTGTGATATCATGTACGTGTCGGGGAAATGCACATTGTATGTATTTGAAAATGCACATACACACTGTACATACGTATTCAGTTTTTAATGTGTACTTTGCACTGTGCCAGAGAGAACTGTACGATTTCTTGGGTTTTGCTTTCTTTTTTACCAGTTATTTTAGTCATGTACTACTTTCATTTCCATTAGCACCTGTTTAATTTGTTGTCCATTCTTGGAGTCAGAAGGTGACAAACAATCAAAGGGTAAATTTATTCCTACAGGCAAAATCCCTGTACTATGCAATCCTCATGGTTATTCATCACTTAACTGAGCCACATATTCCGGTATATTTCTGGAAATATGTGGTTGGTTCTGATGTTTAAGACTTGTATTTCCTTTAAGGAAGTGCCACTGTGTAATGGATAAGCCCATTTAGGGTAAAATTGGTGCTGTTTATATAAGCTACAACAACCAGCAGTGATAATAAACCAGTTTGTTGTCACTGCCAATTGTAATATACATCAGGGACAAGAAAATATACTTCTGTGTAGGAAACTGAATGTACTGTATGCAATAGTGCAAGTGACGAAAACTATTTCGTAGGGAAGGTGTAGTCCTAAAATGGTAGGTTTTATTATATTTCTTATTGCCTTTTTATATGAAACTATATAGTAAAAATGTATTTTTTACAAATTCCTTTTCTGAAACTGCCTTGCTGTACCAATACTCTGATACTCCTCAGGTTTCAGCAGAGATACTGCTGCAAAATAATGTGTTCTGTGGCTCACCGGCGTCGAAGAGCTTTGTTAGTTTAAGAGACTGCAATGCAATTTTCATTTGGGCTTTGAGGATTGTTTTTATTACTCCATTGTTAGACGTTGGACACAAAAGGTTATCTATATTGATTTGTTTTGCATATCTTTTGTGGTGCGTGTGTGCTTAGATGAATAATACAAGCATGTTCTGTATATTAGGAAGAGGTCAGAGCATTGATTGGAATAGCAGAATATTTTCTCTTTGTGTTTGGAAAATACTGACTTGATCATTGATAAAAACCATATGAAAGTTACAGTTATATATTAAGGAAAACATCACGCCCCGCATGTTGAGTATGTTGTTTAAACCTTACTTCCACCATGATTTATTACGCCGAAGTTCAGAGTTCTTTAGTCTAAAAAGAAGTACTGCTCATACAATTAACTAAACAGTTTTCATTTTTCACGTTGCCGTTGGCAGAGGAGAAACAAAGATGTTTAAAATCTCGGTTCGGCCTCTATGGAATGAACTTTTTATACATGGCACTATTATGGGTATAAATATTTGTTCAAGGCTTTGCGTGCACCCGTGTGGGTGGGGGGGGGGTTACAATACCAAAATTTCACCACGTGCTGTAGTGTGAGATTCAAACATTCCGTGTGTTGTAGCAGAATATATATTTTATTCTTTCTTTTCAATGGGATGCTCTTTCCCATCAACAAAAATAAAATGGTTTTTCATCGTTGCGCGTTTCGTTTTGACACCTTGTGTAAGCAGTGCCTGCGTAGGCAGGGGTAGCTCTTATCTGGCACCGGGCAGGTCTGGACAGCTCGTGTAAACATCTGACGTGAGGAAGTTTCACTCAGAAGGATAACATGGTTCCAACATTGTTTATCCCAAGCAGTTCATATTTGAACTTTGGTTGGTCCGTGCTTTCAAAATAACGCTTTAGGAATATATTCATCTCTTTAGTTTTGAATACAGCATACCGCTGCTTACAGTTTATAGAATTCCCATATAAATCACCAAGGGGGAGAGACAGCTAAAAACTAAAACACTGTGCTGCGTTCAGATGGAGTGATTTAAAATAAAGCAGTCAGTGCCAGTGGGTTTGAACTTCATGTACTTTAGGTTTTATTATTTGTGTTATAGAGAAGTCTGTTATTCTGATGCCCGTTTGCAGTGATCCGCCTGCATTTGAAAAGCAATGTAAATCGGGTTAATGGTAACACAAACACTTTGCAGGCGAATCGTGGAACATGGAAATAGCGATAGTCTGGAGGCATTTTGCATCTGATCTCGCTCAAGGGATAGCGAATATCTTTTTGGTGCCTGCTCAGTACAAAAGAATGTGTGGTGTGTTCTCCTTGTTTCTCTGGAGGTGCTTTTCTATCAACAGGGATTCACCTACTTGCCAGTTGAATCTGCAGCTTTTACACTCTTGCAAGAGTGTGCTATGAGTTGTCAGTGTGAGGAAGGGTCTGTTCTATGAGGCTCAAAGGATGGAATGTCTTCCCCTTTTTTGTTGCTTTAATAAGGGCACATCATTTTTTTACATCAGCTGGTAGTCACAGGGGAAGATGTTCCTCTGGCTGCTCATGGGGTTTGTAGAAACTCTGCTTCCTTTCCTGTTGCCCACAAGCTTCATTAACCTTCTCTGTAATTCTAATGGCAGCTTTATGGGAGTCTGCAGACGTCCTCGTGCATGTCCTGCAAGTGATGCAAAAAATTCTACTTTTGAATAGCTCAAATATTCCTATATCTATGGACAATGAACCCTCAAGTAAGGATGGCTAAAATCCTGAACCTGGACAGATGAAACAGTGTGATTATTCGTGCCTGTCTTTTCTTTAATTGGAGGTAAAATGGAGAGATTTGAAACACAAGCACAGTGTTGAATTAACAGGTTATCTTCCTGCTTTACTCAGAGAGTCGCTTTCTCCTGTTCATACAACTTTCCAGTGGGCAAGCTTGGGATCATGTTTTCCTTTAAAAATGAGGTAGTAATGCAAGTTTATTCATTTATTTGTATATATGAATCTGTGCTATAAATAGTTTTTAATTTAAATGGCCCAGCATCCACAAGCAAGGGAGCAGCCTGTGTCTAGCCAACTTGAAGCAGAGATACTCACTGCTTTAGGATGATTTGTGTTATACTATTTCTCCATTCTTTTTCCAGTTGGAGCTGGTCTTTCTGTTCTTCATTATCACAAATTATCTTAAGCCTGCTCAGTGACGTTGTCTGTACCACTTATTGTAACTTTTATGCCGCTCGCTCTGAACATATATTTGATTTCTAAAAGCTTTTTTTTTCCCATACACTTAAAATAGCGACTGGAAGTAATGATTGTATAGAAAGCTGTAGAGGAAGTGGTGCTACAGGAAAAAACAGAAATACCACTCAGCATAGGCCTGAGGGTTTTCCATGTAAGTACAGTGGGATTTGTACCGACAGCTTCTTGTGTTTTTAGCTTTCTCTTGTCTCTGCCCTGTTCTGAGTAAGAGTGGAGGACTGTAGTTGGTTTTAATGCAGTGTCGTGTGGCTAAACAGATTTGAAAGTGGATAGCGATATTTTTTTCTTTGATTGATGAGCTGGTTATGGTAATAGTTACATGAATGTTTAATTCCAACATCGGATGTGTGAGCTTCTGCTGAATTGAAGCTATGGAGAGATAGGCTTCGGTTTAAAAAAAAAAAGGAAAAGAGGGCAAAAACACCTCGTGAGAGCAATTTTGAAGGTCATGTATTCCTCCTCTCTTTTTTCTATTGCTTGTAAGACTATTGGAGTGAGTAGAAAGTGCTTGCTTGGAATTGGCTAAGAGTGACGCAGGGAGACAGAAACTGATTCCCATCTATTCTGGTATCTATTCTGGTGAAATGGTTGCTGCTTTTTGCTCAATCTTTGATTATAATCTTCCGCTCTGCGAAGCTCAATAAGCAGTCCGTAGTCCTGGGATCTTGTTCCCAAACTGGCAGTGCTCCTGCTGCTTGAAAGACCACGCAGAGCCATTTTGAGCCTTTATCTTCTTAAAATCTGAAGTCCGTCGTAAGCTCTCCATGTTTTGAGTCAGCAACCAGGCGGCATTTTATATTGTGATTATTTTTTTACAGCGGCAACCCCAGAAATTCTTCTTTGAAAAACAACAAACACATAAATTTTAAAACTTTCTCCTCTGACCGTGGCTGTGTAGACGATGGGAGTTCAGTATGTCCTTAAAATATGCCGTTACAGCGGTCCAGCAGGCTTTTAACTCCCTCGCTTACATGAATCATCCATCCCTGTCCTAGCAGATCATTTTGATTAGCTGTAATTTGTCCCATATGAATCAGAATTAGCTTCCACCGGCTCCGTAATCTCCCAGCCCTGCGGTACAAGAAAGGAGCCTTGCCTGAGCTGCTGCTCCTCTGAGCTGTACAAACCTCTGCTGAAACCTTTATTTCAGCTTTCCCTGTCTGTGGTGGAGCTGCTTAGTGCTGATAGTGAAGGCTGCACATCTCCACTTCTTTTCTTGTTAAAATACGTGAAGACATTTTCATCTACCAAGATTGACTTTTTAAGCTCTGAAATCAAAGCCCTTCCAGGACAAATCGTATGAGCAAACAGATGCCAGCACAAGAGGAAAGGGAGATCACATCCCGTGTTGTGTGAACAGACAAATGTGAACAGATGTACAGCTCGATGCTGGCAGAAACGCACTCCTGCCAATGACTCCTTTCTAGTTATGACAGCTGGAAGGAAATGAATGCACCACAAAACCACCATGATAATTGCCATTACCCTGTGCTGGCAGCCTCAGCAGTGAGGTCAGGAATGGGGAAGACAAAGACTCGGCTCCTCTCCCAGGTGGAAGCTGAGGCAAGTCGGCAAGGCAGTAGGAAAACCTCAAGGAATGGCGGTGCACCTCAGCAAGTCTGGTGTTTGAATGGGATCTTACTAGATTTCTCCTTTTCTCATGTGTAGAGTGTTTGGTGGTTTTCGTTGTTTTCATTTTTTATTCCCCCATGGTTATGTAAGTACTCTGTTCCTTCGAGCACTTGTGTTAATGTTAATGGGGATTTCAGACAGCTCTGAACGCTTCTTCCCTCAACTTCCACCTCTCCAAACTAGGGCTGCCAAGCAGGTCTTCCTACCACTGGAGAGCCTCTATTTTGAGGGAAGGATCTTTGCATCTGCTTGTTGCTCTGCGTGTTCTGAAAAATAAGAAAAGGGCTCAGCAGCTTGCTTGCTAAATCCCCGCATAATGTACTGCTGCTACTGATTTCCTTCCTTGCCAGTGCTGGTGGAACTCTGTTGTGAACAGGGGCCTGAGGCTGAATTACCCAAGGTGCAGTCCACAGAGTGCTTTCTTGTCTGTCTGTGTTAAGTCCCCGTGTTTGCATGAACAAAATAGTGGGGAGGGCACAATTAATAAATCAAGGCTCAGTTCAAGCCTAGCCGTGGCTTATGCTTGTGCTCTAGGAGTGAGCTACTAGCTAGGTCATCGTAACAAGACTTCGGATATCTACCAACACAATTTCTTTTCCGTATCAGGCTGATGGACAGTGGTGACTTTTTAGGCATGTAGTTTTTTTTGTTTGTTTTCAACTGAATGTTGCCAGCTGTTTTCAAAGGGCCAGGGCACTGGGCTCTCAGATCAGCCAAAAGGAGCTTATTACTTCCGTACGTCCTTGCATTCACTGTAATGTACTGTAAACTGTCTTAGGGTTTGCCTACAGGAAATGAACAGGTTGGAGAAAGTTTAAATGTTTTGAAAGAAAACAGAAATGGAAGCCTGGGATGAGTGATAGGGTTTTTGTGCAATAATCATGGGAAGGAAAATATATGAAGAATGAAGTAATGGAAAACTGAGAAAAAGGAGAAACCAGGTGGAATGCAAAGTTAAACTCTTTTGGATTTAGATGCACTGATTGCTGAGTCATAACTGATGACTTTGGGCATGGTATTGAGCTGAGATTTTAAGGAGGAAAGTTAAAGATTAGCATTTTGAGCCATGTCAGGGGTGTGAAAATGTCCATCTTGTGTGAAAATGGACCGTTTTCCCCCTTTGTTTTGCTGCTCACCAGTTGCAAAAAATCAAAACTTGTCTTTTAAATGTAGTGCCATATTTGATGGAAGGAAAACTTGTGGGCCTGTCGGTAACTTCAGATGCCAAAGATTTCTTGACATGATTTCATCTGAGAACATGGGCTGAGTCATTCCCTGCCTGATCCTTCGGGCATCCTCTCTGTCCTTTAATTGTTTCTTCCTAATTGAATGAGCTGCTGCCACCAATTCCCTCCTGATGTGATTTGTTTTACAGTCATACCTGACAAGGAATAGAGCATTGGGTTTAACTCCATATAACTTTCCATCTCTGTACCATAGCTGGCTTACTGTTTCTCATTGTAGACCATGTAAGCATAGTTGACTGAGTTTGGAGTATGAGTGATCTGACTCAATGGCAATATAGGCTTTGCAAAGAGAAATAGCTCTCTGGACTCCCTGGCTTTTGTTGACTGGATTGCCAGTATCTGTCATGGGAGTCTCAATACCCATCTCTTTTAACTTCAGCATGTTAACTAAATCATCATCAAAAGTACTGTTTGTTGTAAGAAGGATGGAATGATCCCTTCACTTGAACCCTTAATGAAAGACCCACCTGGCATTTAGGAAAACATGCTTGGCTGTTTTACTAAATGAAGGGGCACTGGCAAAGTCCCATGGTCTACCACAAAAGGGATCTTGCTCAAAAGCCCAGATGTCCACAATATCTGGCCTCAAAAGTCTATCCCTTGAGAACACTTCTGAGCCTGGATCCCAGTGTGTTGCACACTCTCAGCACTGTCATTTCTCATTTGAAGTGGCAAAATGTAGATGACAGCATTTACGTATTTCCTTTTTCAGTCCTGCTGTGACCCCCTATGTATGAGTATTGGCGTACTCAGCCAGCGAGGCGTATGGTCCTCAGGCTTTGGAACCAGTGGGGCAGCTCTGTGCCTGCACGGCTGAGCTGTGCGGGGTCTTCAAGGGCATGCCATCATGCCAAGTTATCCTGGTACACACTTGGAAACCTTCAATTAAAGCATGACAAATCCACCTGAAATCTTTATAACTTTGGATGCAGGTGAAGTGTTACTCTTTTCCATTTGAGGTCTCAGTAGACAACTAAAGGACCGGTGAAGCAGAATCCTCAACAATTAATAACTTTCCCAAACCTACTGATGGGTCTTGTGGGTTGTTGGTTTTTTTTTCCAGTACATAGGTCCTGAGGAGAAGGACCTCCTTGTTTTGTGTTGCAGCGACGCACTCTTTTGTGGCTTTGGTTTGCAAGATGCCAGACTTGGACAGAACGTTGCCTATCATCTCCGGTTCTTAAGCAGAAAAGGATGGGAATGCCGTCGATGAGGAGATTGTGGGAAGGATGATATTAAAACAATGCAGAAAATGTGGCCATTTTGAGACAGCTGTGGGCTAAGGAACATAAGTAATCCCGGGAGCGAAGGGGGGCTTGGCATGGGCTGGCAGGGCATTGGGTTCCCAGCACTGCCCTACAAACCTGAGCTTCGTTACAGTGAAAAGTTTTTGCCTGGGAAACAGCGCTCCATTCCAGGTACTTTTATTAGGTGCCATCCTGCCCGTTGCTCTTTTCATTTTCCCCACTTCATTTGAAACTGGCCTAATAATTTCAGGACCAGGATCTTACGCTGTTATTGAAGGAGAGCTTGGGGTATGTGGGCACAAAGCAGTGCTGAATACTTCAGTGGTTAGTAATTTTTCTCCCCAAACAGGCAGAAATGATTCAGGTGGTTAAACAACAAGATGGATTTTCCTAGCAGGGGGGTGATACTGGGAATTTAACAACTGTGGAAAACACATTTTCCACACTGACATTAGGGGATTTGCTTGTGCATGGAGTACAGCCCCAGACTGTCCTGAGTTGCAGACTTCAGAACCGATGAGTATGTGATGTAGTCTCGGAGAAATGAAACTGTAAATAAGAGTGGGGGGGAGCAGGTGAGTAGAGACGCAAATAGAAATGAGTAAAGTGGCCGGTGTGTACAGAAGCAAATGGCACAAATGCACACCATTCCTGTCGCGGTGTTGGGGTGGCATGCAGGAAGGCAGGAGCCCATCGCTGCCCGATGAAAGCAAGGGCTTTGCCCAAGCACTTCAGCGTGTTCTCATAAACTTGAGCACAAAAAGAAACCCAAATGTTCTACAGCCCACCAGGATATTATGTAATGTTGTTCTACACTATTTTCATTGTCGGAGATCCTTGGTCAGGGCTGCTGGATCACTGTCCTGAGATGCCTCTGCACAAGTGGAGGAGCAGACTCCTGGCACTCTCCCTTTGGTGTTCAGCAGCCACTTCTGTGGGGACGTACAAGGCAGTGCTATGTATGCATCCGTGATAGAAGTTGACGCATTTGCTGCTCTCTTTCCCCTATCTTTCTAGTTTAGTTGGTTTGCTGCTGAGTCCCTCTCTTCCCACTACTGGCTGTGTCGTGGCAGAGGCAGAGTGGGAGTGGGAAGGATGTGTTCCCTGTGCTATGCCGTGGTGTGGTGTGATGTTTGTGTCTCAGCTGCCTCCAGCCCAACCAAGCGCACCCTGTACTCACTGCCCTGCTGCTCACGATGCTGCAGTTCCCTGGGGTGTTCTGTGAAGCTGACAGCTTCCTCTGCTCTGCTCATCGTCTGCTCACGGCCAAGGGCTGCTGCATTGCTTCTTCCTTTCATTCTGTGGCTGGATTCTTGCTAGCTTTAATATAGGTGTCATGTTATAACAGATCTGAAGGTGGCTCTTGGCTTCCACTACCTGTTTCCATCTTCCCCTTTTCTACCTTCTTCTTGAACTCATAATTGCCTGCTTCTCACCTGGCTGTGTGTCTGTTCTGTCAGCCTAAATATCACCTGTTTTTGTCAGGCTTAGAAATGTCATTTCTCTTTTTGCCTCAGTGCCAGGGAAGGCTCTGTCCCCGGGGCTGCTTTCCCCTGAGCTCGAAGTTGGGGTCCATGGCTTCCTCCAGAGCCCCTCCTTGAGAGCAAACAGATGGGAAGGGATCCCACTCTGCTCTTTCCTCACCTCCTAATAAAACCCACCCCCAAGTCACTGGGAGCTTGGAGCCAACACGGGTTGCCCTTGAGGGTCAGTGCTGCTCCTTTCTGTCTCTCCTTTGCACGTGCCCATCCTTGTAAAACATCCTCCTCCTGCCATTACGGCTTAATGACTTTCCCTTCAACTTCTCAAGAGGTATTAATGTCTCCATTAACAGCCACCAGAAATGGAGGCTCCATATATCACAAAGCAGTTCCCCATCCTTCTCCTCCTGCAGAAGTTTCAGAAGCAGTTAAAATGTAGCCGTGGAGAAAATTAATGGCCCAATGTACAAAATCTGTAATTGCTGCTAGCGGCGAGGAGGAGGAGGAGGTGGAAGTGCTCAATCTTTGTGTAATTAAGTGCCTTGTTCTGTGCCCGTGTGCTTCACACACGAGCGATGGTAGGAGGAAGATGGTACCTAGGTAGGGGCCTTTGCCCAGCGCAGCGTAAGGGGAAGTGTTGTGGCATGGCTGTTTCCAGAGGGCCCACCGCCCCCTGGTGCAGCCCCTGTCCCTAACCCCCAGCTGCCCCTCCCCTGACACAGCTCCATGCTGTTCCCTTGGGCCCTGTCGCTGTCACACAGAGCAGAGCACTGCCCCTTTGCTCCCTGTGAGGAGCTGGAGCTGCCATCAGGCCTCCCCTCAGCTCCTCGGGGCCTTGGCTGCACCTCACTCACCTTGCCCTCAGCTCAATTTCAGAGAGGGAGGGCTGCAATGGTTTGGGGCACTTGCTGGCTGCTGTCTGTCCTCACACCTGAGTCGGCCACCCACAGCAGTTGGGTGTGCATACAGTGCTTGCGTGGACTTGAAAAAGGCTGCTAAGAGCAGCTGACTGCCATTGTATCAAGGTTTTGGGGGCTGGTGGGGGTCTTAACTTGTTCCCTTAGGGCAGACCATCAGGTCATGTCACTGCACCTGGCCTTGCCACAGCTGCAGGGAAGCGACAATGGGGACTGGGGTCCTGAGGGACCTCCTCAGCCCCAGCACTGCAGCTACTGGGAGGTGGAACATCAGCGCAGCTTTTTGGGAGGAACAAAACAAAGCAGCAGAGCACTTTCAATTAAGAACAAAATTATTTTTAAAAGACAAAAAAGCTGTCAGATGACAAAACATGAATGAATCCATCAATGCTACGAGCTCTCTGAGCATTCTCAGTTCTGCCAGCTTTGGGAAAAATAAAGGCTTCAAAAACGTTTAAAAAGAGGAGTTTGACAGGATTTGATGCTGCAGGTGTGCAACACCCCCTCGGTCTTTATACTGTGTAGTCATTTAACCCAGAAGAGCAGCAGAACGCCCCTCCCGACCCCTGTTGGTGGGGGCACTGAGCAGTGCCCTGCTGTCTGCAGCGGGAGTGCCAACGGAGCTCAGGATGAGGCCCATACCCGGAGATGGCGTTTTGTACCTGGAAGTTGCTTCTCTGGCCAGCTTCCTGCAAGAACTACTGCCACAATCTCCTCACAGCTGCCCAAGGGGAGACCTGGGAGTTATTCGGCTGCAGAGGGAGGAAGTGTGGCGCAGTCAGAGCACTGCGTTACCTGGTTGGTGGGTTCAGAGCTACATCTCAGTGGGTGCCCCAGTACCCACAGACACTCAAGGTGAGGCTGGATGGGGCTCCGAGCACCCTGATGGAGCTGTAGGTGTCCCTATTCATTGCAGAGGGTTGGACTAGATGGCCTTTAAAGCCAACGTGCAGCTGTCATACACAAGTGCAAAACCGTCACTTACCAGAACGTTTATTGTAATGGTACATTCACATTTCTTCATGGACGGGGGCGGCTCGTACACCGCCAAGTAATGAAGTTACATAGTTCTGCTCTTTCATGTGCATTGACTTCAGCCATCAAAGACAATTATAAAACTAACAGTGAACAATGCCTCCATATATCTACAGTCAGGCTGGGAAAAAAATTAGGCGACTTTTCCTTATCACCCCTCGGCAACCGAATTCCCACAGATTTTAAGACTTTCTCATTTAAACAACCGCTGCTATCGCTTTCAACCCTTTAGAACTGGGCTCTGAGCGTCTCTGGTGCTGAGGCCGGCAGTCGGCACTGCTCACCTACCCTCACTGTTGCCACTCCGAAGCCCTCTGGGGCGCAGTGCCCCCAGCAGCACGCCCCCATCCGCCCCCGGGTTATAGTAGCACTCTGAACACGTGAGGGCGGTTGCAGACTTTGGCCGGGCCTCCTCCGTGTGGCCGAAGGCCTTCAGAAATGACAGAGATACCGCCGCCGATTAGCACGTACAAACATTTATTTTGAAACTTCCGTTCTAACCATTATGAAGAATTACATCATCAAAGCACTTTATGGCAGTGAAAATAGCTCTTACCCCTCTGACTCATCCGTTACTCCATTAAAGCTGCAAAATGTGCAATCTGCTTGAAAAATAGGTTGCTTTTATTCAGTTTCCCACCAAAAGTCAAAATTCAATAACCAAAAAAAAAACCAACAAAAAAAAGAAACCCAGCTTATAGGGACTCTACATCTGCTCCTCTCCCCCTTCCCCCAAAAATAACTTACAAAGATAGTTTAAAGTTTTAAATGAGTTTTAAACCAAGTGCATCTTTTTTATTATTTTTTTTTTCCATAATAATCTTAAAATTCTAAAAACCCATAATTTACTTTCTTGGAAAAAAGGCAGCGAGCCGTTGCTTCTTGATTGGAAGAATGTGTATTTCGGGCGAGTTCATTTTCTTTAGCTTTACGCTCCTGTTCTTTACGGGTTTCCTAAGCGCCTCGGCGTTGTCCCGGGGCTCGGGCTGGCTCTTCACGTCGTAGCACTGCAGCACCGAGTCCTGGGGCATGTCCCTTTTGAAGGAGAAGTTTTTGGTGGACACCCCCGACAGGCCCTTGATCTTGCCGCAGAAGATGGCGGGCACGGCGTCCTTGACGGAGACGATGACTTTGGCTGTCTGCGAGGTGCTGACAATCTCGATGTTGTTGCCGCCGGCCTTGGGCTCACAGGCCGCCCTCCCGGCCGGTTCCACCAACCACTTCTGCGGCGGCCGCAGGAGCTCGCCCGACCCCGGCCCCACCACCCTGCCTTCCGGCTTGCCCGCGGCCTCCGGTGCTTTGGAGGGGGCGAAGGGGGTGGCCGGCTTGTCCTGCGGGCTGCCCTCGGCGCTGGGCCCGCTGCCGGCCGTCTCCCCGTGGGGGCCCCCTGGCTTGCGGCAGGAGGAGAGAGACAGGTCCAGTGCCCCGTCCTCAGGGGATGGCGGTGGCGGGGCGGCCTCACAGGCCCGAGGCACGGGCGGGCCCTTCATGGAGAGGTCCAGCGCCTCGTTCTCACTGCCCATCTTGATGACAGTGTGGCGGCTTAGCTGGGAGAAGTCCCGCTGGTGGACGAGGTCAAAGGGCTTCGTCTCCTCCTTCTCCAGGGGGGTCTGGGTGCCCTTGCAGGGCTGCGGGGTGAAGACTGGGGGCTTGGGCGGGTCAGAGGCCACCTTGGCCTCAGCGCCGTGGGGCACGGGGATGGGGACGGGGATGGGAATGGGCACAGGGACGGGGAGGGGCACGATGACAGGATAGGGCACCAGCAGTGTCGCAGGGGGCACCAGCGGGGAGAGGGGTGAGCTGAAGGCCTGGGGAGGGAGGGTGGCATAGTCAGGAGGGGGCTGGCAGGGGGCTGAGCCCAGGGCGCCCTGCCCTGAGGGGAAGAGGTCCTGCAGGACTGCGGCGAAACCCGGCGTCTGAAAGACAGGTGGCAGCACGGGCTCCTGGCCTGGACCCGAGGGTTTGGGGTCCAGGAGCTGGGGTTGGCTGACTGGGGCAGAGGCGCTCGGGAAGAGGCTGCCATGCAGGGGGCTAGCAGGGCAGGCAGTGCCGGGGGGCAGCACCAGGGGCGAGTTGAGGTGCTGGAAGACATGCTGCTCCAGCAGGACTGGCAGTGGAACGGGGCCCTGTGTGGTCATGACGTACGGGGTGGCATTGCTGGCCGGCATCTGCGGGGCGGCACTGCCAGCCACCTGCAGGTGGATGGGGAGGACAACGGGGCTGTCCCCCAGGCAGATGGGCTGCAGCACGGTGGCCGCCACCTTCAGCGCCACCCCACTCTGTGACTCGGCCGGCGGCGTCAGGATGGAGGGAGCAGGGACGGTCACCAGCGGGGACAGTGCCTTCTTCATCAGGTCAGCTGAGTTGATGTTCCAAGCCTCCGCCGTGATCAGCTGGGCCACTCCGTTCTCCAGCTTGTTGTTGGCCATGGCTGCCGGCGGGCTGGTGACATCCATGGGCAGGTTGGGGGTCTCCTTGTAGAGCTCCTCCATCTCGCAGGGCTTCGGGGCTCCGCAGCGCCGTGCTCACATCGCCGTCAGCAGGATGGGGCTGCCAGGGGCTCCGGCACTGACATCGCTTGGCCTGCGGTGCAGAAACATGGTTTAGGCACTGCATAAATCTCCTCCTTAACAAAACATTTGCGACTGCCTTGGAAGACCCTGTCGCCAAAACAAGCCCTTAAACGTTTCCACGTTTCAGGGGAATGGCTCTACAACTCACAGTGGTAATGTACACAGCGATGCTATATATACAGACATCCGTGAGTGTTGTACAAAGAGTTTTGAGGAACTTATATTTAGCCATAAACACAGATAATTTAAAGGACTTGAGGGCTGCCTGCAGTCAAAAAAACCCCACTCGTATGCCAGCCAACCCAAGGGCTCAGGCAGCCCCTTTGCTGCCTTAAACAAAGCTCTGTGTAATGACAGTGTATGGCAGAGCCCAGAGACAGCACGCTGCTTTAATTCAGCAGGAGCACAAAACCAAATGTTTCTAAAAATACACAGCTCAGAAATGTTCCACCGTGGCAAAGGGTCCTCGGTTCCCCTGCAAGAGCTGTCTTGTTTTCCTCCCATGGGGTTTGACTTAAGTGGGTCAGGCCACTGGTGCAGTACCTCTGACACAGCCCTTTAGGGGTCCAGAGGAAGCCATGAGGATGATCAGAGTGTGGGAGTACCTCTCCTATGAAGAAAGGTTGAAGAAGCTGGGCTTGTTCAGCCTGGAGAAGAGGTTTCCTGCAGGGAAGCCTCACCGTGGCCTTCCAGTACTTGAGGGGAGCATACAAACAGGAGGAAGACTGGCTTTTTACAAGGGCAGATAGAATCCTGGAATCATAAAGTTCAGAAAAGACCACTAAGATCATCTAGTCCAACCATCAGCCCATCACCACCATACCACTAAAGGTCATGTCCCTCAGTGCCACATCTACATGTTTCCTCAGCACCCACAGGGACAGAAATCCTTTACCCAGAGGGCGGTGAGGCGCTGGCACAGCTGCCCAGAGAAGCTGTG
>PPHD01002809.1:0-34050 GCA_002909625.1 Bambusicola thoracicus
CCTCTGGGGGAAAAACTTCCTCCTAAATGGGGGCACCGTGTGGGGCAACAATGACAACTCAGCCCCGCCAGCACAGTGGGAAGAAACCACGGGCTGCCACATCCAGGTGAGGCACCGCACAGCTACAGAGGGCTTCCCACCTTAAGGGATGCTCCGGAATCTTCCAGAGAAACAGACACAGATTTAATTAATGAAAGAGCATGATTATGTGCTGCGTACCATTCCTTTTCCAGGAGGTGGTGATTGAAACTGCTTTAGTTTAATAGCGTTTACTGTGAAATCAAGCAGGAAAGATGAGCCTCTGGGGTTTGGTACCAAACTTGGAATTATATATAATCAGCTTGCACACATTACTTATAACTGATGGCAATTGCCTTGGTCCTAGCTGGTATCTTTTCTATATTATATCTATAGAGTACAGACTGCATACTGCCCACTTCAGCATAATGAATCGTACAGCCTGCTTGGGGAAGGAACAGCAGCATCTTTCTACTAAAAGAAGCATCCATTCAGTCTTACAAAGAGCACATCTGCATGGAAGCCTGGCTTTGTCTGCTGGGACAGGCAGGGCATTGGGAGCAATGTCTGCTCCAGAGAGCAGCCAGGCGCTGCCACAGCTGCCCAGGGGTGGGCAGTCCCCGTCCATGGAGGTGTTCAGAGCCACTGGGATGTGGCACTGAGGGGTGGGCGGTGGGCATTGGGGGGAGGTTGGGAGTCTCAGAGGGCTTTTCCAGCCTGAATGGTTCCCTGATTGTATGGCGGGTGGCTGATGGGGCGGTGATGCTGGAAGGAATGCAAATGAAATGCAACACAAATCCCATTGTAGAAGATCCAGGGCTTCCAAAAACATCAACCTAAAGCATAGAGCGAAGGCTAACAAACTACGTGAAGCACAGATGATCGCATGCTGTATCACAGGAACACAGGGCAAAAACATAGCGAATGCAGAAAGAGCCAACAGCTGATGAGGATGCTCTGCCCACAGTGGACAGGGAGAGTACGTAAGCTGGCACTAAAAAGCTGAAGGAGAAGATGAAAGTCTTCGAAGATGAGCATTAGTGAGACAGCCATCAGGATTTGCTTTTAGGCCATTTCAGCCTGATTCGCTGAAGGAGATGCACATAAAAAGCTCTGAGAAGATGACTGATGCAAAGAGCCCAATAACATTTTATAATCCAGAGGAAGCTGATCAATTAAAAACCCATATAGAAGTGGATGACAACTGTTTGAAAGCGTTGCCATTAGTGTGAGTAGCACAGAAACCCCCTGGGCTGGGGCAGCTCAGGCAATGTGGGTGAGGAGGTGACATTGGCTGAGGGTCAGAAGATGCCCTTTTCATTAATTAACTCCCAGGGAGCCACATGGGGCACATCCCAAAGGAAGGGAATAGCGAGAGGTGGTGCAGAGTGGGGGGGGACCTCCTGTACTGAGGTATTCCCATGGCCCTACAACGCCTGGTAGCACAGACAACTGTCTGCGCCTTTGTTGGCCACAGGAGGCACAAAGAAGCCCTCAGGTCTACAGAAATTACTTTCTTCTCCTCACAAAGATCAGCCCGGCCCAACAACTTGATTTTGGTCACATCCCATTTGAGATAACTGAAGGGCCAGAAGTCGTATTGCAGCGGTAACGAGGAGGATTTTGCAAAGCTCCTGGGAAGAAATTGACTACTTAAGTGCTGTAACTTAAGATACCGCTCATAATGGGGGAAAAGGTCTTTTGTGACAAAAGGATACATCCTAATAACAGCATAGAGTTTACCCTTACCTTAAGAGCTGGCTGTAATTAGCAACTCTTGTTCTTGAAACGGGAGATCTGTCTGAGAAGAGCAGTTGGGAGCAGCTCAGGCATTGCATGCTCCTCCAAAGCATCTGGCAACCACTGCTGGGCAAAGGGAAGGGCTGCAGCCCATCAGCCTGATTTTCTCACTAATCTTATAGGTTTTATTAGTTCTACTGGGTTAGATATGAGGAGGAAGTTTTTCCCCCAGAGGGTGGTGAGGCACTGAACAGGTTGCCCAAGGAGGCTGTGGATGCCCCATCCCTGCAGGCATTCAAGGCCAGGCTGGATGTGGCTCTGGGCAGCCTGGGCTGCTGGTTGGCGACCCTGCACATAGCAGGGGGTTGGAGCTGATGAGCACTGTGGGCCTTTTCAACCCAGGACATTCTGTGATTCTATGATTCTATGATCTATGGGGTTTTCGTTAAATTCTCTGTTTCAGTTTTCTGTAACATTTAAGGTTAAATTCAGCAAACAACCAATAAATCAGGTTTTTCATTCTGTTTAAACTTAAAGCCAATAAAAACAGCATCATAAATTCCACAACATCTCTAGGATTAAGAAGGAAAGACATAAAACCATCCCATTGGTGTGCTCACCTCTGTAGTTTCCATCACATGAACCATTCACTGTCACATCTTCCCCCCTGCACCACACACGGGATGGATATTCATGTTGCCACACAACGTAACTGTTTGCAGCATCTCTCAGCTGTGCCCAAGGGGAGCTATGGAAGCAGCCCAAGGGGAGCTATGGAAGCAGCCCAAGGGGAGCTATGGAAGCACAGCACACCTCTGTGCCTCCCATTCTGACACAAGCCGCAGCAGAAGCCTTTCTGTAAGCTGCTTACCTCTGAGCAAACTGAGCTTTGGAGTGGAAAAGATGGAATCGAGATGACACCACTCCAGATTCTCATGGATGGGAGAGCTCGGCCACGCTCTTGCACTCACTGGGGAAAGCCAGAATCCCTATTGCCCACAGTGCTCCTGCATAGAACCAGAGAGTGTTAAGGTTGGAAAAGCACTCTTAGATCCCCAAGCCCAACACTCCCCACCATGCCCACCACGGGCATACAAAGCAACAATCAAGAAAGTGACCTTTTCCCAACAGTGCTTTAAAGCCAGCACCTCGTTGGCACTTTCAGAACACAGAATCCTCCAGCGATACTCCAAAAGAGCAGTGATGGTGATGTGCACATCCTTTGCCTACTGGGAGCTTTTCATGGGGTGAAAGAGACATAATGGATAGGGCAGGGAGGTACAATTTGTTCATGTACTCAAAGGCATTTGATAAAGTCCCAACCTACCTGCAGGCTGCAAAGGAAACACGGTTAGCACCGGGTGAACAATCACATCTTGTCACAGATTAAAACAAGTTAAGAGATAGGAAAGAGAATAGAAATAAATGGCCAATTCCCAGCGTGGAGAAAGGTTAATGGCGCAGTGCCCCGGGGATCAGTCTTTGGGCTTCTGTATTTCAACGTGGTCATTAACAGTCTGCGAGAGGCAGGGGATGGCAGGGCAGCAAGAGAACCTGGCAGCATTGCTCCAGCTTGCCATGGGCAGCAACATGCACACAGTGCTACTGAGTGCCCCCACCAGCTCAGTGCCTTGGGCACCTCCAGGGGTGGGGACAACACAGGACTTCCAGCAAAGGTCTCCAATGACAAACTCAGGTGCCTCAGGACTCTCCCAGCCTGGGGCTCACAGCATCTCCCCCTGAGAGCACTCCTACCTCAGCTCCACGATTACACACGTGCTGTCACCGTGCCCCAGGGCATGATCAGTATCGAGATGTAGACATCAATATTTTCTTTATTAACACACCCCCCATCGCTATCAGAATCATGGGGAATGGTGGCTTTAATAAAAAGATAAAGAAAACCCAGTGCCGACTCCACTAATACCTCCTTACCTTGCTACAGACACAGCTGGAGCAGGACGAGATAGCAATTTAGAGGAGAGAGGATGAATGTCAGCTCTGACAGATTACTTCTTCCATTGGCAGCAGTAATCTTTTCAAAGGGCACTGACAAAAGGAGCAGCACTTGAAAGCAGTGCTCACCTGAAAAGGAGGGGAGATGCCTCCCAGTGGGGCTGAGAGCTGCGGTGCTGCACGGCACGGGTGGGAGGGGAGCAAAGCAGTGGTTACTGATGGAAACACGTTAGAAATGTAACATCCTGATGGGAATTCATTAATGTGGAAGACAAAAAAAAAAATACCTCCCTGCAGGCATTCAAGGCCAGGCTGGATGTGGCTCTGGGCAGCCTGGGCTGCTGGTTGGCGACCCTGCACATAGCAGGGAGTTGGAACTGATGAGCACTGTGGGCCTTTGCAGCCCAGGCCATTCTAGGATTCTGTAGTTCAATGAGAAGGACCATCCTGAGGGTGATTCTGATGTTGTTTGCAACTCGTTTGCTACTTTGCCAAATTGAACCCATCACCCCAGGGCCTGAGGGTGGGCTGTGAGCAGGGGCTGCAGGCGGCGCTCCGCTCTCATTGCACAGACCTGTATGATAAAGGCCAGCAGCCCATGGATGGGTGGGCTGGAAATTAAGTGGCAGCCTCTGCTGTCCCCTTCTGTGCTGCAGGGCTGGGAAGAGAAGAACTTGGACTCTCAATGATTAATTTCCCTGTTTCTAAACAGTGAAGAAGCACATTCCTATTTGCTCACGTGGAAGAACGGAACATCTCTCCTTACACACAGGGATAGGAAGGTTTTAATCATCTGTCCGTATTTTTTCCACCAACCTGGCCATAATGAAATGAATCCAGCACATTCAGCGGGAGCCGATCCGCTGAGCACAGGATGGAAGCACCGCAGTGTATCTTTGCTGAAGCAGGCATTAAGCCCCCAAGGATCCCCTCCTGTGAGGTCTGCAAATAGCGGGCAGCCTTTTGGTCCCGAGGATGCAGGCCCTGCAGGGCTCCCCCCGTCCATCTGCGAGCCCTCTGCAGGAATCCCTACAAACATTCTCAGCACAAACATACAGTTTGCCTAAAATGTTCTATGCTTCCATTTCCTATAATCATCCTGGCTGTCATTAAGACGCACCCGTTGTTTATACGCACCTAAAACCCACAACGAACACTTAAGAGGACACGATTCGCTCCAGAGAGATGCTGCAATTCTGTCTTCTTGGAAACTCATCCCCTGCAATCCGCTCACCCAAGGAGAGCTGCAGAGCATCACAGAAAGCCCCAAACACGTGCAGGACAGAAGTGATTTTGCACACACAGCCCTCCTGAACCCACAGCCATCCTAACTCTGCGGTGCGGTGGATCCTTCACACAGAGGGAGCACTGCATCGTTTCGGCTTTCCGTCGGCGTACAGAGGGACTTCCCACCGTGTTTTCTCATTAAACGATGCCCTCGATGCCAGCAGCGAGCGCGTTAATGCGTCTCGCAGAGCGCAGCTCCCGCAGCTCCTTCGGTGCGCGGATGGCTCCGCCTGGTGGAGAGCGGGGGGAAAGGAAGGGAAGTGAAGGAAGGACGAGGATAGGAAGGGAAGGGGGGGAAAAGGAGAGGAAGGAAAGGAAAGGAGAGGCAGGATAGGAAGGGAAGGAAAGAAAAGAAAAGGGAGGACAGGAAGCTGGTGATAGCAATTGCTATAGGTGTGCAAGCTGTCCAGGCAAAATAACGGAGCTTTCTGCCAGCACTTTCACATACTTACTATGGAGTGGACTTCATACACAGAGCTCCTCAGCCCCCTGCTCGAGTCCCCCCCGTGCACGAACAGAAACCATCACAGTGGGTAACACAACAGCTGAGCAAACTGCAGCTCTTTCCCAGGTGGGAGCGGTTCCAGGAGCTGTTTGCTGCAGGTTGGGGAAGCAGGGTGATGCCAGAGACCGAGTCATTCAGTCAATCTCCTGCCCCCCCCCCCCCCCCCCCCTTGCCCAGAGCCTGCAGGGTGTTGGGGGTCACATCTTCACCCAGAGATGTGAAACAGTGGACTTGGTGCCTTCAACCTGGATGTCACAGCGTTAAAAGACAACGCAGCATTTCCTAATGAACGAGGGATCGGTAACAAATAAATCTGAAAGAAAAGGAAGAATCAGCCTGTTTACCAACCAAACAGCTGCAGGTCAGACCCTGCCACCCCTACTGCCACGTAGCGCCATTAATTCTCATCCAGGCCATGCTGGGGGTGTAGGGAACCCCTCTCCGGGGGCTCAACAGAGGACCCCACTCCCAACCCCTCCTTCCATGTCCATCACACGTCCCCCAGCCCCACAGCTGCCCCTGGGTCAGCTCCCCCTGCTCCCAGCCCAGAGCACCATGAACCACCTCTGCCAGCACCGCGAGGGGGAGAGCAACAGTCATCTGACAGCAACAGGCACAGGAGAAATGGCTTTAAACTAACAGAGGGGAGATGCAGGCTGGGTGTCAGGAGGAAATCTTTCACCCAGAGGTGGTGCAGCCCCAGCACCACCCAGCACTGTGCTGCCCCATCCCTGGAGGTGCCCATGGACACAGCTGGGCCCGGGGAGCTGGAGCTGAGGGGTAGCAATGTACCCAGACCACGGGATCCCATAGTCCTGTGATTCTATGATGCCCACAGTAACCACAGGCAGTTGTTATTACTCACTGGGCAAGTTTAAAAAAAAAAAAAAAAACAAAAAAAAAAAAAAAAAAAAACGAGCCGAAAAGAGTCCAAATTGCCCTTTGCAGACACCTGCCTATGGGAGAGCCTTCACAGAGGAATAGGATAGGAGAAACACAGCGCAGCAGCGCCCTCTGGCGGACAGCCGCCGCAGTGCCGGGCTGCAGGCACGGCCCCCCCGCCGCCTCCGTCGCACGCAGACCGCGGCTCCGCTGTTTCATCGAACCACAGAATGGTCTGAGCCAGAAGGGACCTCTAAGGGTCACCCGGTGCCACCCCCTGCAATGCACAGCGACACTCCATCAGTGCTCAGAGCCCATCCCCCGCCCCGGGCTGTGCGCGGGGACCGCCCCCACCTCTCTGTGCAGCCCACGCAGTGCCTCACCGCCCCCTTCTCCATCTGCACAGCCCCAGCGCTCAGCCTGAACCCACAGGGAGGTGCGGCGATGCAATGAAGAGGCAAAAGGCTGTGGCTTTTTGGAGAACCGGTCCCAAGAAACACACGTTCATTCACGCAGGAGACCCCAAGCACAGAACCGGGCGGCCCACAGCATTTCAGCACACGCACTCAGGCAGCACCATCCACTCACACTTCTACAGGGAGCCTTCATAGATTGCAAAGGCCGAGACTGTTTGCAATCCATCCTTTGCCATCCCTTCAGGTCTTTTAAAAGGATGATCGGAGCAAAAGCAGATCTCAATTATTTCCTATCTCCAGATAGGAAATAAGATGGGAAATGGCTCAGTGGAAGGGGCATTTTAAAAGAGCTGAAGGCCATGCAGCACAACCCACTTACCTGCTCCGATGAACCGCCATCACATCCTGCCACCCCACTGCTGGGCACCTCACCCCCTGCTCAGACTGATGGGAGCATTCAGTGCTCCCTAAAATCCCCAACTTGGGAGCCTACCCAATCATGGGATGCTCAAAGAGCCCTGCAGGGACAGGGCTCGTCAGCCCACCCTACGTGCCTTACTTGGGGCTTTAATTCTGTCCCATCAAACACAGCACTCCTCAGGTTGGCTATCAGAGCAATGTCTGCCCCAGAGAGCGGCCAGGCGCTGCCACAGCTGCCCAGGGGTGGGCAGTCCCCGTCCATGGAGGTGTTCAGGGATGAGGATGTGGCACTGAGGGGTGGGCGGTGGGCACAGGGATCTCAGAGGGTTTTTCAAGTCTAAATGATGACTCTCCCTCCAGCTGTCAGCGATCTCACATGGTCCATTGTCATACCATGACTCTCATACCCTCAGCAGTTCCAAAGGCAGCTCTGCTGGGCCTTCTAAAACTGCATCTAAAGCAGAAGAAGAGCTACAACCAAAAGAGGCACTGCAGCCCACGCAGACCCCAAACCAGGGGATGGAACTTTAAGAACAACATCCCCGGTCTCCTCCGCTTCTGCTTCAGCACTACAAAATGAGACACTGCATCTTCCTGCTCACTTAACACTCCCCAAATTAAAACCATTAAGTGCATCAAATTTCTCCTTGGACTGTCTGAAGGCTTTAACCAATGCTCGTATATTTCCAACTTCATGTTTAATTTGAAAACAGCATTGCACTGTCTCAGCTATATGGCAGCTTTAAAAGTGAATATTTCAAGGTGATTCAAAAATTTCTTTGAATAATTTCCTAACCAGAGTTATCTGGTTGGGTGAACTTGTTTTATACAGCACACAGCAGTTAACTGTTGCTGCAGGACTCTCACCTCAGCCACTCAAAGCAGGAGAAGTCCTGCTCCACACTCCATCCACAGACACTTTTCACTAACACTTCACTACTGCATCATTTAAAACCACAGATGGACTTGGGTTGGATCAGAGATGACTGCTGTTATCCCTGCAAGGCAGCAGCAGTGCATGAGCCACGCTCCTCAGCAGCACAGGAATTAAGGCTCTGACCACACGGCTGGAGCCGTGCTTGAGAATGTCTCATAAGGATTTCCCACCTTCCCCTGTGAGCCAGGAGGGAGCTCAGGCAGCTGTGCCCTGCAGTCAGCATCCTGCAGTGAGCCCCTTCCCACCACCGAGAGGCAGCCTGCACCCACACATCGCAGGCACCAGCAGCACTGCAGCTCCACCTACATGCAAACCCAGCCAGAATTACAGCTACGGGACAGCAGAGCCCACAGACGTACTTGGAATCAATTCTTAAATTACACAGCTACAGAGGTGGGCCGACACCACGCAGAGAGGAAGCCCTATGCACAAACACTGCTGCTTCCAAAAGCATTCAAACAGCACAGCATAAAACTCAGTCCTGAGAAACAGCGAAGTGATAATTTAACTCTTGCCAAGTTAAAATGCGAGTAATTCCAATTACAAACAACACCACACGTTCAAAATACTGCTAGCTACCAAAGTCCAGGCCCACAATTTAGCACTGTGAGGAGTGAAGAAAACAATTGCCACACACAAGGTGTTAACCCCGCGTCTCTGAAGCAGCACAGCAGTTTCACTTCAAGAATAGACTCCATGTGGGTAAACAAAGTGTAGTACAGGAGTGTATGGAATACAAAAACACATTCAGAAAACAACTGGTGCTCCTTCACACCTGTATTAACCTGTGAAGATGCTATGAACCTTCAGCAGTTGGATTCCACTGGAACTGATGTGGGAGGGAAAGGGTTTGGTTGGGTGCTGTTCTCACAAAAAGGGTGCTACAGAAGGATCAGCACTTTTGGATTCAGCCTTGATTTCGTTGGTCCAGAAGCACGTCTGGCCACAACACCACGTATACAGGTGTTTCTCTGCAAGCACAGCCAGCACAAAAACCAAGTGAGAACAGGCTTTTAGCAACGCCTCTCCACTCAAAGCTTACACCTGAGGAGGTTCAAGCACACCCCTGCTCACCAGCACTTCATTGCTGGGTGTTACAATCAGAGCTTAGCTTGCTCTTCTTCACATTCCAGAGCTCTCAAAGAATATAGTTTCCTTGTCTTTATTGTGCATAGGCAATGCACTCAGAACAGCTCACTTCAGTATTTCACAGCTAGAAGTCGGCAGCAGCTGATATTGCTGTCACACAGAGCAGCCTGCATGTAGCTAACTAGAAATATGTCATTATTTCACAGACAAAACCAGCCTTTGAAACAAACAGCTCAATAGTCTCGGCACAGAGGCTAGGATCTCAGACTGCAAGCAAAAGGTGCTTCCCTTGAAGAGAAATACCCTCCATCAGCGGCACAATGAGGAATGTTGTATTTTGATTTTTGATGCTGCTGTGCTTTATTTTTCCAAAGGTATACTTGAAAGTACACCCGTGCTGCAGCTGGGGAAGGTCAACGCACCGTGTGAGCTCTTTATATTTCTGTTACAGATACTGAAAGAAAGATTAACAACAGATCTAAACCTCCGAGTACCGAAGGATTTATGTGCTAACACAATCAATTAAACTGCAGCACTCGTAGCCCAGAAAGCAAACCTCTGAACAGATGTAACGCTGACAATACACCAGAAGACTGGCCTAATCATAGCATTTATTGGCTCACTTCCACTGGAATTTAATCATGTCCAAAAGCTACGTTAAAATTGGTCTAATATCTGCAATTAACAATTACTGTACCTGCTTAGATAATGAAGATGCATGTATGCAGCTGAAACCCATTAATAACAACTTCCTAATGATGCATTGGATTAAAGTTTCAGCAGCATTTTTCTCACTCACTGGACGTGAAAACAATTATTAGCAGGGACAGAAAATTATTAAGTTCCATACCAGAGGCACTTCCATTAATACCTTCCTAATGACAGATGCAACTTAGCCCTACATAATAGTGCAACAGACAACGCTGCCATTACTCGGTTCTTAAACATCTCAATGCAATACATCAGGAAGCGTAATAAAAACCCCAAACTCCTCCAGCATTATATTTTAATTGCAATTGAAGATCTTGACATGTTTGTATCTTCAGTGGAAACACACTTTCACATGTAGCAGGGTCTTGTGAAATGCACAGAGTACATAAGAAGCCTTTATTTACTTCTGATTGGTTCCACAGGGTTAAGTCATATATTGCTCCAATATCATCTATAAATGAGTAATTGTTCAAAGTACTTCAGTTCCCACTGCTGACCTTTGACATTAATTTTCTCCCTTCAGAATAGGCAACAATTCGCCGTTCTCTTTTAGTTCCTGTAAAGAAACACACCCAACAATTAGTCGCTACATACGTGTTGTGATCACGCTAACACGATTTCAATAGGGACAGTTTACAGATCAACTCAGTGAGCATGAAGGGGATGAAGCAGATGACCCACTAGAGGTCCCTCTAGACCGAGACTCTTTAAAGTTGGTAATGCCGTCTCTTAATTCTCTTTCGTACCTACCAAGTCAAAGAGGAAACTTGATTAGGGAAAAGATAAGTCTTCAAAACAATTAATTGTTATCAACCTTACCAGGTTAATCCCCTAGTATATGCCCTCCTAGATACATCTAAGCATATGCACAATTTTACATCCAAAATGCTTCCCACAAAATGAAAAGCTACCATGCATTGACAGACCTTGTTAGTTACTGGCACACACTGTAACAAGACAGAGAGAGATGTGCGAGTTAGAACCAAGAGGTACTTGCCCACATCATCCGTGTGGTTTAATTCAAACGCTAAGGATTTAACTTATCAAACAGAGAAAACCATGAGATGGTTTTAAAATAACATATATACTGTAGAGTATATATTCCTTTCCTACATCTCAAGAGAAACAGCTCTCAGTTTCTATTTCATATTGTGCTATATAATAGAATGCATTTTAAAGGGCTGACAACATTCATCCACCCATACAATTTACTGTGAGCCAGCAATGCAAACAGACAACTTATATTTAAATGCCAGTGAGAGAAGTATTCCACAGCATCTCTGCAATGCCCAAGACTATACTTACTGATCACTGAGATCTCCCACACACTTGTTAAATAAATAAAATTAAAGTAATCTATATAATTTAAGTAATACCAGTATTTTTAGAACTAAATGAGATTTATTGATTGCATCTTCCCAAGAGCTGCAGTGTCTGAGGAATTGGCTATAAAACATTCAGACAAGAATGGGCTCAGGAGTATTTGGGGTTTAGAACACTGTGGCTGCTGTTACAAAAATCACAAAGCACAGTAACAGATGCAGATCTATTTTCGTTGCTTCGGGCTCTGTTCAAACAACTACAATAAACTTTACTTTTTTCTAGGAATGAGACTGTTTGCTCGGAAAAAATGGCTCAGCCACCTTATTTGAGAAAAGCAATGTCAGAAGTAAAACAAAGAAGAGAAACCTGTAAAAATACACCTACAGGGTAAAAATGGTCTTTACAGTAACAGTAATTGACTGCTGTCAAGAAAATACATTTCACTGCTAAATCTTGGCATATGAGAATGCTGGAGATTTAGAGCCCCTTTCAAGCGTATGTTGAGCTAATGGAAGTCACGGTAAAAGCAACCAAGCCATTCAGTTCCAAGATCATGGGCCACTATGCAGGAATTTCTGTGTTATGGGCAGAAAACATTTTTACAGTGTTAAACAAGTGGTCAATTTACATCTCAAGGTTCTTCCACTCTTACCTTAACAATATCCAACCCTCCAACAAGTTCCCCTTTCACGTATAGCTGAGGATACGTTGGCCAGTTTGAATAGGTTTTTAATCCTTGCCGCACCTAAGAAAAACAATTTTAAATGTAAACTTCAACTTCAGTAGAAGTAACAATGAATTCCACAATAATGGAAGTACTTAATTACCTCTTCATCCTCCAGTATGTCAAATGTCTCATAATCAACACTAGAAATAGAAAAAAAGAGATTGTAAAAGGAGGGAAGGAAGTCAGCTCCTTAGGCATGAAGAACTAACATTAAAAAGTCTAGTTCCATGGCCAGCTTCTCAGTGCACAGATAACAGCATAATGTGCTACAAAATTAAGCTGTGTGGTCAATGCTCTAATTGATCGAGTGTGCTCAAAGCAGTTCTGTTCAGTATTAGCTTAAATAAGACATACTTTGGAAGTTTATACTGAGGACTCATCCAGCTATGGTTACTTCATGTATTACTTGTAAAAAAAAGTCAGCAAAAATCTGAGTTCTGGCTGATTTGTGCTCTGAGTTGTGCCATTCTTCAATAGCTGGGAAGTATGCAGATTCCATCAGGTGGATAGAGTCAATGACAAGGAATAGCAATTTGAATAACTACAACTTATTTCCATGCTGTGCATAGATATATACAGTTTTCTAGTTGTCTGGTATCTAAAAAGAAATAGCTGATTCTAACATCTAGTTATCGAGACAACTGTTTAGGCTCAAACTGGCAGTACACATGAAACGGGAGTTTATTCAAAGAAAGATGATACTCATCTCTCTCACTACAGAAGGAACTGCTTTGAAGAAGAAAATTGAGACTATGTGAGAGGCTCCAAGATGAAGAGAGCTGATCAAGAGGGATTTCTAAGAGGAGCCGCTTATCAGAATGGAAGGATTTCTTTAATGTCAACAGCAAAAAAATAAAATTATCCACATTGCAATAATCTGTTTAATCAGAACAAGACAATCACTGTGAAGTAGTGCTGAAGCAGTGTGATTTCTGACCACATTTGACATTGTGTCAAATGAAAGTAGTAGGATTTATTCTATTGGTTTTACACAGGGATACTTAGATACTTCTGAACAAAATAACAACATCCTGGGAAGTGTTCCACTACTGTATATCCTGTTAAATCAGTACTAGCTTCCTACGTTCATTCAAAATGTACATACCCAGTATTGTTTATGATTTCTATAATTTGCTTGCTGAATCCACACCTTGCAGTCTGGAAGGCAAAAAACACATGAAAACATTTCTGCTATATTTGATCCTGCAAATTCCAGCTCAGGTTATACTATAGCTGCTATAAATTTGTTGCTAATGAAACCTTACTGAATGAGCAGTACCACTAATCCCTTATTGGTGATTTAACTCCACTGCTAGCCCAAGCAAAACTAAAACATGTAAAGCAACTTGTCCAAACTCTTCCCTTCTTGAGGCAAGACAGGTTTTAACAGGGGACAGAAATCCATCTGTTTAAAAAGCAAAGCCCAACTAGCCCATCACAAAATCATAGGACTGCTTGAGTTGGAAGGGACCTTTAAAGGTCATCTAGTTCAATTCCCCTGCAACGAACAGGGACTCCTACAGCTGAATCAGAAAGCTCAGGGTACCATCCAGTCTGACCTGCTGGCCATGCTTCTTTGGATGCAGCCCAGGCTACAGCTGGTTTTAGGGCTGCAAGGACACATTGCTGCCTCATGTCCAGGCACCATCCAACAGCACCCCCAGGTCCTTTTTGGCAGGGCTGTGCTCTATCCTTACATCACCCAGCACGTATTGATAGTGGGATTGCTGGGACCCAGGTGCAAGACCCTGCGGTTGGCTTTACTGAATCTCATGAGATTCTCCTGGACCCACTGCACAGCCCAAGTTTCTCTGGACGGCATCACCACCACTGCTTCAGTGAGTCAGCATAACCCACAGGGTTCCAGTGGCTATGAAACAGCTTAGAAAAACACCCTCACAAGTATCCCTTCTAAATGAGAAAACGAAACAGAAAGACAAATCACATGAATGAGATCAGTCCCCCATCCCTATCACTTCTAAATAAAACACATATATACAACCAGTAACTATAATTATTGCTTAAGGCACACAGAGTACATTCTAATACTCCAATGAAAAGTTTAAGCTAGGTGCCAGTAAGTCAGTTTGACAGGAAGAACTGCAGCACCTTCCTGTTCAATAAGATACAATTTATCCCATAGTTATTTTGTTTGAGTATGCAACACGAAGAAACAGACCGAACTTCTGGTTGACAGTCATTTGCTACTACTTTAAACCTAACTGCTCACAGTTATCTCTCTTTGATCACTATCTTTATTTCATTGAGCAAGGTAATTAATCTCAGCTTTTTTCTCAAGTGCAGTTATGAAAGCATAATAAAAATCAGAAAAATTGAAAGGGATAGGGCATCCAATCCAATTAGGTCAAGAGAGGGAAATTCCCAAGAACATCTAGTCAGAGCTGGAGCATCAAGTAACAGTAAAAGCATATGCTCCAAGCAGGACAGATATTAGCCACAGCATTCTGAACATCAGAAGAAAATCCATTATCTGTGAACACAATCAATAAGGCCAGACCAAAACGACACGCACACTTCTTCCATTCATTCCTGCATTGCAGATCAATTGACAGATGTCACTACAACCAGGGAATTTCATGCCTGGTCTGTAAAAATGCAATCAGCATTTCAGTGATAAATATTTCAACCTGATAAAATACAGACTGCTCTTCTATTTTGTACAGAAGCAACAAATGCAAAGAAGACAACTTCCCAGAGCCACTGATTTTTATTAAGCAAGGGAAAGAAGGTAACTTGCTGCTTAAACGTCGCAGAATACTTTTGTAATCTTACCTGTTTGTTTCCCTTCATAAAAAGCATTACGGGAGCTTTGTTTATCAAGCTTTTAAGCCTACAGGAAGGAGGGAACAGGAAGACAAAACAGCTCAGTTATTATCCACGTGGAAAGATAGCAACTGATAGCTCTATCAAATGCATTTAAAGCAGTGCTATGAACACTTCCATTTATTTTGTTTACAGTAACATTGGTCAACAAAACTGAATAATCTTGTTACTTTTAGGCAATAATTTACATTTCTAGATTGATCTTTAGCTATTAAGCAACAAATTTAGGAAAAACATTCTTTCAAGATACTTCTAACACAGTATCTTTATTTTGTCATATATTGATTTGCACATACTGAATGCAATATAGTGCTTCTAATTCTCCATGTAAGACAGTCTTCTGTAGAGTAAGAGCCATCCACAGTGTCTGTAAGTCACACAATCAAAGACAAACCACTACTGAAATTCAGGAATGGGTCCATTTTGCCCCATTGTGCCCTGGTTGCTTCTGGTTCACCCCCATTAGACAGTCTCAGTCTTTCCTACTCCTTTTAGGAAACGTGCTCTGTGACAGTTGATGGGAAGAGCTAGCTAACCCTCCTGTTCAGCTGTTTCCTGCTAACAGCATATTACCCTCTATAGAATGTGTGGCAGGTGGTCATTTTCTCCAAAATGTCACTTTGCACTGCTAATGCAAAATGATCCCAGAGCACAGAATCCAGGATCTCCGCAAAATAAAAGGAAATCAAATTCTGTTGGTGACCTACAGAGTGTTTGCATACAAAGCTAAAACCAACAACTTGCCTCTAGCATAAAGAACAACACTAACTGCTAGAACAATTTCCCCTAGCAACAGATCTGCTCCCAGAAAGCAAGCTGATTTCCAGAGTCCATTTTCCAGGCCAATTTCAAAAGAAGTTGCAGTTCACTGATGGGAAGAGATCAAGCACTGAGTAAAGGAATATAATTGAGTATTAAATAGATTCTACTACCAATTTCCTCTGTTTTGGTAAGTCTTAGGAGCGCTTGACCAGGTAGCTCACAGGGTTTTTCCTATGATTAACTGATAGCATGAATGGAGTCTGAAAGTGTCCCAGAATTAAGTGTGAGGTTAGCTACAAAGAATAACAAATGCATGTCGTAGTACTGAACTCCCCAGTTATCTCACAAAAACACAGCTCAAAAACACTGCATGATATCCAGCTGAAAAAACACCTACTAAATGATGAAGAACAAACCAGGCAACGAGGAGCAGATTGCAACTCATAGGGTAAGTTTTTAGCCAGGTTGCTTTCAGGTCATTTCCACATCAACATTTGATAAAATTGGAAAAGACTTCACAGCTGTTTGAAAGCTGATGCTGCTCCTTTACAGAGATATCTGCTATGCCAGTGTCACAGATACATTAAAACACATGAGATAAGTGCAGGACACTGCAAATTAGCTTATCTGCCCCAAGAAGACTAAGCAAAGCAAAAATCAGGTATGAATTCGATGAAGTTGCAAGCTATCCAAGCTTGCAGAAAGAATAAGAGACTAGAAGAAGCTTTCTACAATCAATCTTTTAAAAATAACACTGAAACAATGTAACTTCTACTTATAATTTAATCTCAAGCTGCAGCAGGTAAGTTTTTTGTGGTCTCGATGAGACAATTTACAAGCAAGAAGATGTGAACCTCTATCACATTTCAATTGAAAAGAGAATTCAAAACTATACAAGTGCAAGTCTAAGCGCACTTTATTCATGCAACAAAATGGTTTGCATTCAATTAGTTCTCTGCTGGGATGATAAGGAGAGAGAACCACAAACAGACTTATCTGGTAGTTTGCAAAGCTCACTCTTATCGTCTTCATCCAACAAGTAGGAAATCTATGCTTACATATTTGCCTTCAAGGCACAGGCTGTCCTCCTGGTAAATCACCCTCAGTTTGCATGTCTTAACAGCACTATCCACATAAACTAGAGAAAAAGCCACACATCCTAGCATCTTCTCCAACAGAATGACCTCTCAGATGTCTGGAGCTGCACTGCCTGGGGCATGGCAGAATTTCAAACAGGTGCAAACCTTCAAATGGGAAGGTTAAAGGAGGACAAATTGGTTTCCAGATATTACATCTGATTCAGGATGCTGCATTTCCTACTGATGTAGCATATGTTCATGTGACCAAGGTGAGAGAAAACATGAACTGAAGGACGTGAACAATCAAGAAAAATGAGGAGAGAAACGTGAGGTTTTTTGCTTACATTAACATCAGGAAGTTTATGCCAAATAAAGATAGCATAAGTTATTAGTGTGCTCAGAAGAGGATTTTCATAGTTATCTTTAAAAGAGTGAATTCTTAAAATCTGCTATCATAAAATAGTACAAATATAATTGCAAGCAAAGTCTGTAAGAACAGTACAGCTTAGTACTTTTATATAGAAATGATGCTTACTACATAGAAAATAGAACACATTAGACAACTTGAAGACAGCAGGAATACTGTAATTAGAAGAAAACGTTGGGTTCTTGAGCAGTTTGGTCTAATGGAAGATGCCCCTGTCCACGACATGGAGCTTGGAACTGGATGGCCCTTAAAGATGATCTTTCCAATTTAAACTATTCTAAGATTCTATGATTATCATCTAATAAAATCAACAAATACCAATTTGTACAGGGAGTATAGAAGGGTGTTCACCTGTAAAACTGAAAAGAGAAGAAACCTCAAAAATTGACCCCCTTAAAATAACGACATAATACATCATACCTGTCCTCTAACTTCTGTGCCTTCGGACAGACTGTGTCCAGTTCTCCAGAAGCCTCAAGTTCCTAGGGAGACAGGGGAGGAGCAAAACCAGATGTAAAACCCAAAGAACTCCAAACCATACACTTCTCACAATTACCAGAACTAGAAATTTCTCAGTTTCTAACCTTGATAATATCAAGTCCACCTATTAGCTCTCCAGCTACATACAACTGTGGATAAGTTGGCCAATTAGAGTATGTTTTCAGCCCCTGACGAACTTCTTCATCAGAAAAAATATCAAAACTGCTAAATGAAATACCGTGTTTGTTCAGTATCTCCACCATCTGTTTGCTGAAACCTGCAAAAAAGAGTTATACAGAATTTTAAGCACAGTACTCCCATAACCATACTAAACTTTATTCAATAAAAACAAACGATTTTCTATTAATAACCTCAAACATTACAAAAGAGGAAAAAGCATATTTATTACTGGGATTACAAAACCCAAGTACATGGACAGCTTGCTAAGTCAGGAACTTCAATACATGCAGAGCCACCCAATAGCCTTCACATACGTGTCTGTTGTTCCAACATACAACTAAAGCAATACTAAATGGCTTCCCTTATTCTGCCTCCTCCAGCCCTTCTCCCTTCAGCTCTCAAAGAAAAGCGGCTCAATTAGTAGAACACCTTCAGTAGCCTTCATTTTAATCCTCTGCTTGCATTTCATTTTCTTTCTGCCACTTCTTTCTCCAGTTCTTCTACACCAAGAGGAGGTGAAGTTGACAAAAAAAAAAGCAGGAATCGGGATTCAAACTCACTATTATTTCACTACTTCAACTTAGAAACTTGAATTTAATTTATATATTATTCATAATCTACCTTAGAAAAAAATTTAACTTAGAATTTGGCTATTACAATGTCTGGGCTCTTATTTTGTTTTTAACATATTTGCTTTCAGAGTATATCCTTTCCTACTTCATGGTAAGAGGCACATTCCTTCTGGTCTTTTTAAACCCTACGTTCATGAGCACATCATGTTATTATCCCTGTGACACGTGCATAATATGCTTTGTTTTCTTTTCAGGACATGAAGCCATGCTCTGATAGCATCTTTTCAGAAGAACATTAAGCACTGGCTATCATGATACAAACATTCAGACATTACAGATTTTTGCAACCAACCACAGAGGAAAAAAACCTCTCCCTTCTGTACCTAACAACACTTTTCCTAAGAAAACCATCACTTTTTATGTAGAAAGTCACATGTGTGACAGTTCTAGCATTCAAAAACTCATCCAAATCTTCTCAACCTTGAAGAAAAAGCAACAGAAAATTTCCCAAATAGTTCTCTTATTAAAATGAAACACTACATTCATGTTCTTAAAAGATTCTTTTTAGAATTGCTCTCCATTAAAACTCTTCAAAATTATTTTAACAGAAAACAACAACCGGTGCATTCTTTACAGGCTAATCTGAGAAGAAGCCTTAGAAATGGATGCTCAAAGCCATCATCATCCATTTAACACTTCACAGCTGCTCTGCAGAAGACATCAGCCCAGCAGATGTTTCCCCCATCCCTGCAGGCATTCAAGGCCAGGCTGGATGTGGCTCTGGGCAGCCTGGGCTGCTGGTTGGCGACCCTGCACATAGCAGGGAGGTTGAAACTAGATGGTCACTGTGGTCCTTTCCAACCCAGGCCATTCTAGGATTCATTCTATTGTGGATATTTACTTCATTAAGAAAATGGATGAGAAGACAACTGCAGTAATTACAGCACAAGGATGCCTAGCACTTGATCGTTAGGACTGATGATCAAAACTCCACTCATAACCCCACTGTTCCTCTGTTTGCCCTGCTATGAAAACTGCTAAATACGGAACAACAACATTGAAATGTTCTGCAGCTCTGCTTCCTTTTCAACACATGGTCTTTATCCTAAATATTCCAACACCTCCCGCAGTTGCTCTCATGCTCATCCCTTCTAATGACATGCATCCTCCTACATAACTTGTAGGGCTTGCTAAAGTAATCCACAAGAATTTGCCCATAAAACAATACGATGATAATGTATGTTTTATATCTTTGCCAACTCATTCTGCTTCAGAGCCAAATGCCCTTGCAATCCCACCAATTCCCTAAAAGAATTCCAACAAATGCTGTGCAGACAAATGAAAACCTCCATACAAGTGTTTAAAAAAAGAAAAGACAATGCTTAAAGGCTTCAATAAAGGAAAAAAAGAAATAAAGAAGCTTTAAATGGGGAAAAAAAAAAAAAGAATCAGAGGGCCATACAAAAGTAACCTTTGATTCCAGCTCACACGACCACCTATTAGTTTTTGAAATATGGATTTTTACTATAGCTTTCTGCAGTTTCCACAATCTGGAATTTATTGAGATATGAAATAGCAGTGTTTATATGTACGGCATCTAAGTTGCTTTTCTTTCTCCAACTGAAGTGTTAAGTTCATGTACAGCCTGAAGTAAAACACAGATTCTGATTTTTTTTTCATCCATCTGGGAGTTCATTAGTAAACAGCTAAAGGCCGACTGCTGATGGTTATTCCATCACCAATGCATTAACTCATTTCTACTGTAAGAGACGGGGCGGGGGGAAGCTTTATTTTAGCTGTAGGCAATTACATGCAAACTAGGAAGATTGATTGGTTGTGTTTCATTTTGAAGGGTTATGGTAGCAGCCTGGAAGTGTTATGCTTAGGGACAAAGTGTCAGAACAGCTTTAGTTCTGTAACAAAAGATTGAGGCTGAATTTCTGAAGAAATACTACACAAGCATCACGAGTAATAATTAAACTGCAAACAAAACACTTTAAGCAATTATCTGGAAAATCACAAGTGCCACTCCAGCTACTGCAGTGATAAAAACAGCCTAAATAAACGACTTCATCAATGAAGCAAACAAATACTTCCACAAGCCAAAAGAATCTGATGAAACAACACAACTTACATAACAATCACACACAGTTGCCAATAAGCACTCAGCCTTGCTTTACACTATGCTTAGCTGGCTTTTCCAGTGAGGAAATCACAAAGTACAGAAGACCTCAAAATCCACTGATGGATAGGGATCCCCCCCTGCTCGCCAACTGCATGAAAGACATCTGGTCTACTCTTCGTATCAAATTGATATACATCACAAATGTCTTCTTTCAACAGGCATGGCTCCTTTTATTCAATTATATTTATATTATTTCTACTGCTGTTACAGCAGAACTATATTATCCTTGACAAAGTGCAACATTATCTCACCTTGAAAAAGGCTTTGTCTACTCCAGGATGTGAAAGCCAACTTACTGACATCTCCCAGCTACTGCCAGGAGCTACCAAAGCAGTCTAAAGCAAGTATAATATTTAATTACAAAATTAAGAGCTGTAAGTTCAGATTATTTTCTATTGCACTATGTTTTAATACATACATTTATTTAGGCAAGGACCTCCTGTGCATTTTTCATGTTTGAAGAAATACCTACTTTATCATGTTAATACAAGCAAGTGAGCCTGCGTTATGCCCTTAATCTGCTTTCCATACTGGGTTTACGCCAAAGTAGCAATCCTTAGCTTTGATGTCTATAAATGTCTTTTTGGTTTGTGCTTCTGTGCTTTTTATTTAGCCTTACAACTCTTCACCAACAACTTCAACACATAAAAATCCACAAGGGGCCTTCTTTCTCCCTACCCAAAAGATCTGCCTGGCATCCTGCTCACTGCCCTCTGGGAAACCAGCTGTTCACCCAGCAGCACCAGCACAGAAGGCCCACTTGCAGCACTGCTACATCCGCCTCCACCACCAAAGCACACATCTGAATAACCTGGGCTGTGGGCACCCCTAATGTATACACAGATACATGGAGTTCGTCAGAGCAGTACCCTATTATGTAGTTATTACAGGTTGTATCAATAGTTGCATTTCACAGATCTACTTCAAAATAAGCCAAAATTCCAATCCCTAAAGAAAACAGCCTGTAATTCCTATGACCACATGAAACTTCCAGGCACCTGCAGTTACACTGTTACATAGCACGAAACTACAGATACATAGATGCAATTTCAGCAGCTCACACACACAACTGTTAGAATCCCAAATACACAACAGCACAATGAACGTGGAAGCTTTGAAATCTGGGGTTGTTCCTCAAACTATTCCTGCTGAAGTGATACTGGCACTTGTTCATGCAGTGAAAAGAAGTAACGGGCTTGAAATTTGAAAGGGATGAAGAGAAAAAACAGACTGTGCAACTACTAACGTTATAAAAGTCCAATGCAGTATGGGATGCCCCTGTATGTTGAGGACTACAAGTACTTGTCCCTCTATAACCTACTTACAGCAGCAAATGGTAAAGTGGCATGCAAACATTTAACAGCAGCTGGATTGCTGTGTAGGTACTGAGTGCAGAGACAGTAAGAAAAGATGCACACAAACCATGCAAGTGCCTGGGTTGAGCTGCCAGGCTCCTCCTGCCCTGCACAGCAGCACCCACCTCTGCAGCACATGGTCCAGGCTGACACACACCTGACATGTCACTACTTCTCTTTCAAATATCGTTTCCTGACTTTTACATACAAGTTTTCCTTCTCAAAAAGGGCACCAAGAACTGTACTAAACTCCCTCCAATTACCAGCATTTGACAGACAGACAGTTCTTCTCCAGCCCAACACACAGTGTCAGCTTCTCCCTGTAATTCCATCCCAATAGGCCCAAGCAGTAGATTCACTGTCGTTGCCACTCTGCTCAGCTCCCTCGTCTGTCAAGCACAGGTCATGACCTAAAGCTACCTGAACTTAATGAAAAGACTCTTATTTACTCTATGGACCCAATCCTCAATTTCAATAAGCAGTGCTACAGACACATCTCCCGAAATATAAACAGCCATCCTGTAACATGCCGCCTGCACAGATACAATGCAAAATAGCAGAGGCTGTTTTGCAAGTCACACAGCACAAGTCTGTATTATCTTCACCAAATCAGTGTGCTCCAATTTGCATCTTTCCACATTTAAGTAAACGGACTGTGTGTGTAAAGTCAGTTTCTTCTAGGTACTTGCACAGAATTGTACAGTTTTTCTATTCAGTTTCTGGACACAGTCCAATGGAACATGCAAGGAATGCTACAGAAGCTATCTGCATTTTAAACTTGTTAGCTAAATCTAATACTTGAACCATTATGAGATCTTCCATGTGCGGAAGATAAGCAGTGTTAGCACAGCACGAGGATGTTTGGCAACTGATACCACATCCCTAACTCACCACACCATGCCACCAGCTCAAACCAAGCATTTGTGGGCTCCTGATTAGATACCAGCTGCACTTATGTGCCTCTGGGCAGCACGTGTTGAGCCCTTACCAACCACAACAGGGGGTGGAGAGTTTCATGTAACAATTTAACTTTGAGCAGTTCTCTCTTCATTGGTGCTGTAAATATTTGCTCATTTCCAGCAGCTAAGTCTGTGAGGAGTTCCTGTTTCTAATCCTTTTCTGATTTTCCTGTTACACTTGTAAATTCCTTTTCGGTCCAGCAATATAGTTAGCACAACTTGCCTCACAGCAGGCATCCACACGTAGCAAAGGAATCCAATCTTAGACATCTCAGCATCAGCTGCTTCACAAAAGGAACTGTAGACACTGCAATATTTAATCTCTAGACCAATATGGTGAGAGAACGGAGACAAGTCAATGCAACTTCCCCCCTTCCAGTCGTTCTAACCTTTCGGTTTTATAATTTTATAATTAAAACATGTTGCCACCATCCCCTGAATAAGACATTCTCAGTCTTCACACTTCAAGTAAACATATGGGAGATAAATGATGAGAAATGGTTATTTTCCCACAGTGCATTTTGCTCTGCGGCATCGTTTGTTGGTTTGTTTTGTTTTGGGAGGTGTTGGCTTTTTTTCCCCCCCAAGGTAGGATATGGGGCTTAGGGAACAGTTATGCATGAAAACAGCAGCACAAAAACTAGAAGCTGAAAATTCACTCCATTAAAGTATGAAAGAAAAAGACCAGTGGGTTAGAAGCTGACTGACAACGCAGAACAAACCTGAAGCTGTTATCCTGAGACCTGACCCCAAACGACAGGTCAGGCAGAGCATCAGTACACTGAGCAGCAACTTCTTGAGACCAACTGAGTAGAAGGATGGCAGCTTCACAGCACCTAACCTTGCTTTTTAATATTTGTTTATCTGCTTTCCTACAGATCAACACTTTAAGTCAGCTGGGAATCAAGTGCTCTTAATTCTTGCTCACTGTGTTTACAGAAGTAGGCTTAAGTAAAAGCATTTCTACTGTAACAGAGTTATGCTACTGTCTTTCAGTTTTAGCAGCTAGTGTAGCTTTGGTTTCTTTATCCAAAATGGCAACAGTGATTCTGCTAGTTAACTCTTGCTATTCCTTGAATTGAATCATTCCCTTCAGACTATCTGACGTTTTAACTGGTGAAATGATGCACAAAATACACAGTGACTGAACACGAGGAATGTTTAAGGACAGCAGCACACATATTCTTCTGACAGTACCTAATCTTTGTGATGCCGTTTCTAAAACTGAAGCAAACACACAGCAATTCTCTAGCTGTAGATAAGCAATACAGTAATACCTCTACTAATGCTTCTAAGCATGCAAAATACCATTGCAATATAACTCCACAGTACTGAGTAAATCTTAACGGTTGTCTGAAAACAGCACTGCCACACTGAACGTGAACTTCGGAAAATCCTTACCACAGCGAGGTTCTTTTGGAGACCCTTTCATAAACAGCATGCAAGGGGCAGCATTGATGAGTTTCTTCAGGCGCACATTAAGATCTTCTTTTGCACTGTCATTAGAGCCAGCAGAAACAGAAGTGCTGGATGCGTGGCGCTGGACTTTTTTGGTCAGCTCCGGGGCATGTGCACCATCTAATCTGTCAACTTTCTGAGAGTTCTAAGGAAGCCAAAATACAGGCTCATGTTAAAGGATTACATTCAGAGTGTGGACTGTCACAAAAAAATTGTAAAGCCACCATATAAAATACAGGTTTTTGGATGCAGAGTGGATTAAGTGCATTGATCCTGTAGCCAATCTTTAGTTGCAACAAACTCAAGACCCATACTGTCTTGTGAGCTAGCTCCTCTTAATGCTAGCAAAGCTTACTATTAAAAGAATGATAAAGGAACTAATAAGAGTTTTATCATCACAGGTAAATGCATCCCACAGAGACTTGTCATTTCTACCAAAAGACTGTTGAGTTTGTATTTCTTCCTTTTTTGTCATGTTGTAACACTACAGCTAGGGAACATTACTAAAAAGAATGACAGCTAACATAAAAACTTCGTAAGATTTCCAAAGCAATTAAGAAATCCCTGAAAAAATTACACAGAAAAATGCATACAGAAATGATTCTTAGATTCCTCTGGACAGATTAGATCAGACACACAAGTGTTTCTTCACTGAGTTCTCACTAAGTTTCTGCTCTTCTAGCAGCGTAAGAACTATACATATTAAAAGCTCATTTTCTTTTAAGCCTATCTTCTCTTACCTTAAAGAATAAGAACGTTGGAACAGAACTAATTTCGTATTTCTCAGACACTTCAGGCACAGCTTCAGCTTCCAGCTGGAAAACAGCAACAAAGAGAGAGAAAAAATAGTTTTATTTTCATAATCTTCTTTCAAGCTTTATTGTGGATGTCAAACCTGTCTAAGATGTTCTTAGAGACGTTTTATACATTTAAAAAGGAATTTGACGCAGAAGTTTGTGACATATTTGCATTTAAATGAGACTCACTGGCGTGTCATCCACCGAGCCTACAGTGTCAAAACAGGTTCAGAGGTTTTTATTTTGTTGCACATTTCAAAAGATGCCTGGAGGCTGTGAAGAAAATTTTTGGTGCACTGGTGACCTAGTAAATTTTCAATCATATGCAGCTACTACTATATTGAAATCCATAAATCATTGACCCCAGTTATGTCATGATTACAGTGCTTATTTTCTGCCCACAGCAATCCTTGCTGTTTGCTCTATTGACTAATTTCAAGGGGCAGTACATCACGACTGACTTTTGCAGCCTTCTGCAAATTACAAAGCAAAAAGGAGTGTTTCTTCAATAAGCTACTGATGCCTACTGCATTTTATTTTTAACTCCTACAACACTACCGAGTACTGAGTGGAAAGCTTGTTTAGATTATTGGTTCTAATTTTATTCAGCCTTCAGAGACATGCCTTGAAATTATACAGGGTAGTAATTCACTACGAAAACATACCTTTTAATTGACTTAAATTGATGATTTGCTATGCGTGGGTTAAAAGCTTACTTGAGTGACAAGTTACAGTACAAGACTTTAAGACACTTGCTTTACAGCAACTGCAGAGCTAACGGTAAAGAAAAAACAAGCGTTAATAGATATGTTTCAAGGAGAAAGCTGTGATCCAGCACCTAGAAGAAAAAGCCTTACAGTGTTATTCTACAATCCACACAGTGACAATTCAGGAGCAAGCACTGCGAGCTACCAAAGAGCTCACTCCTGCCCACCCATCTGTCCTCACTGAGCTGTTTTAGAAATATCTGACAGTTCTCACTCAGCTGAAGGCAGCGAACCTTTCAGTGTCTGAGCATTACATGTTTTGATTCATTTTAGCTCAGCGGGCTCTTAAGGAACTTCCTCAACACAGAAGCAACTCAATGGAGTAACTCAGAACTGTGAACTGAAAACTGTAAATAGATTCTAGTTAGCTGTTGTATTTTAAGTGGCAAATGATTAAATGATATTCCCATAACAGTAATCCTTCTTTTTCAGGAAGTTTCCTACTTACCCAGTTGCTTGTTTTCCACTCTAGTGGGGTCACACACAGATTTCACATTTCAGTATCTTGCTCATCTTGGTATCTCTTTTCAAAAGACCTTTTCTAACTGTTTCTCAACACAAAACAACTTAAGCAAGGCAAGGATCTCAGAACTTTATGCAGCAGCTAAACTGAGGAATTACATTTGAAAAAACTTCAGCAATTACTGTCAGTTCTGAAGATCACTTCATCACAACTTGCTCTACTCTAGAACACCATGGTTTCTGACTGGCAGGGTGCTGCCCTGCTCTTGGTTAGCCATCCAGCACCATCTGATGAGCTAACAGGCTCCTGCCTGGGAAAAGTCTAATCCTGGCTACCCTATAATCATACCAGCATCTCATTAACAAGAAATAGTTATTTTAAAATAAACACCATGGTGCTGAAGTTCATCGATTTTCCCTTCCACATTGCCTCTCTAGGATGTACTGAAGATGTCACAAATATACAGCAGCTCTTTGATGCATCAACCACTTGGTGCTAACACTATCCTCATCTCAGAGTGACAATGTTGCAGAAACATAAACTGTCTTCCCTTTAAACTTCAAGAAGATTGCTGTTCTTTTTATCTGAAGCACCAGACAGAAAACTACCTAAAGTATCTGTACAAGTTCTAGGATCTATGTAGCTAACTATTATGAAAACAAAATTGGTAGCATGCTTCAAAAGGGCACTGTTTCTAAATTAACCTGAAATCGACAGATAAAAAGATAATCATGTCATAAAATTATGGCTGTACACAGAGGGGAAGGACTGAGATGTTGCAGCACAAGTTTAAAAGCTTATTTGTAAGATAAGTAGCTAATGGAAGACATCTCTTCATTGTATTTTAGTAAGCTTACATATTTTTTTCCTTCAAGTACAAAGATAAAACGAAGGCACTGTCTATGGAGTATCAAGTTTGGAGAGAAGAACTTAAAACTTTTATTCGACATTTTTTGATGCATCTTTTTCATATATCCAACTCTGCCTTCACACAAGTCAAAACAGATCTTCAAAGACAGCTGCACTCACGCTCTGTGACATGCCATTCACACATCAAACAGCAGCTCTCTCTGCTCCTAACACCCTCAGCTGCCCGGCCTGGAGGACTTACCTGCACAAACATAACCTGTGTGTGTTCCTTCGCTAGAGTGGCCATAACCTCATTCATCTGAGCACACTGGGGAGCCCATGGTGCCCAGAAGTGGACAACTACAAGTGCTCTATTAAAAGAAAAAAAAAGAGTAACAGCATTTACTTTTAAATAACAATTATGCACTACAGAGGTTTCATTTGTCACAGATACATGTACACAAACCCACGTCTTCCTGGGAAGAAAACTGAGTAAGTGAAACTAGGGACATTTTCTACTGCTTACAGAGAGGACAAATTCACTGCTTTTTCAGGAAACAGATCAACACTCAACGCTTCTGTTAAGGCAGAGCAGTAAAAAGAAAAATGTATTTTGATAGTAAAGAATCATTCTTTAGGAATGTCAGACAGAAGAAAGAACAAGCAGAAAGACTGGGGATGTGGTGAAGCTACAGGAAGGCTACCTGCAAAACGCATGCAGGCCAGGCACTCAGAAACTACCCTGGAGCTGCAACTGCCCCATGCCTCCAGCCAGGCATGTCACCCCTCTAGCCTGCAAATCACCCCACAGCCCTGAGCCCCAGCTCAGCTGCTTCACCATAGCCCTCTCTTCACAGTGCCGCTGCTGTGCTGCCTCTTTGCTTTGCTATCAGAGAAAAATGACTACTTTTATTAAAGTCAACTGGTACTTTGCTAAAAATGCTGTATTCTTCTGCTGAAATGCCATTTATTGCTTCAACTTCTTATTCCTCTCCAAGGTTTACTTGAATCATAGAATCCTTAGAGTTGGAAGAGACCTCTGAGGGCCATCCAGTCCAACTCCCCTGTAGTTAACCAGGACACCAAGGCCTGATCCAGCCTGACCTTGAAAGTCTCCAGAGACGGAACATCCACCACATCTCTGGGCAGCCTGTTCCAGTGCCTCACCACCCTCACTGTAAAAGACTTTTTCCTTATACCTAACCTAAACCTGCCCTGTTTGAACTTGAAACCATTTCTCCTTGTTCTATCACCACAGACCCTGCTAAAAGGTCTGTTCCCTTCTTTCCTGTAGCTTCCCTTTAGATACTGACAGGCCACTCTCAGGTCACTTTGCAGCCTTCTCTTCTCCAGGCTGCACAGCCCCAGCTCTCTCAGCCTGTCCTCATAGGAGAGGCGTTCCATCCCTTGGATCATTTTTGTGGTCCTCCTCTGGACACAATCCTACAGGTCTATGTCTCTCCTGCACTGAGAACTCCGTATTTGCACACAGTGCTCCAGGTGATGCCCCACCAGCACAGAGCAGAGGGGTAGGATCACTCAGCTCTGCTGGCCACTCTTCTGATGCAACCCAGGACACAATTGGCTTTCTGGGCTGCATGGGTACAGTCCTGGCTCACATGCAGCTTCCCACCCAGTGTATGGTATTAATCAAGCAGAGCATTTAAAGGTTAGTCAGGTGCGTGAACAGAAATCCCATCAAATCAGGTACCAGGTGGTACTTTTCATGAGCTTAACCCAACATGCTCTGATGGCAGTGACAAGATATTTGCATTTCATTTTCAACTCTGCTTAGCAGGTTTCCTTAAGTCAAATACACCAGATAACAGGAGCTAAAGAATACAAAAGGTATACTATTTTTAATCTACCTGCATACAGAAATCATCAGAATGATGCCCTAGAAGCCATTTAGTATCTTTCACCACCAAACAATGGAAGCTCACTATAAATTTCCATAGTCTTGCATGCGGCACAACATTGGTACAGGAACAGAAGCTGTGTTACCTGAGCACATACTCTGAATACAGAACTAAGCATAACTCAGATGCAGAACCACTGAATTCAAAAACCTAATTTTGAATAGCAATTCTAGGAAACCTTGGTTGAAAGCAACGTAATAGGATATATTCTACCTCTGTGCCTGTGCCAGCCCTGCAAGCTGAAAGGCGAGCTTGGGAGCAGCTGGGCTGCCTGCCATGGCCACCAGCTGCACCAGCTCCTCCAGCACCTTTGTGCCACTCCAGGACTGAACACAGTCTTTGCATTTCACTGCCCACAACAGGCACCAGCACTGAAATCCCAGTAGAGGCCTGTTTTAATGACTTACTCCTTACTTATAAATGGGATTTGATGGATGCTTCTTCTCCAAAAAACCTCAGACCATGTGTCACGGCTCAAAGTTCATTCTGAAACTCATTAATGCTGAAACTCTGTTTCAGCACGCAAACTTGTAATGCTCTTTTGGATGGAGTCTGTCTAGAGAGCAAAAGCAGGAGCAGGGGACAGAAGGGGACAGCACAGGCAGCTTGTGAAGCAGCTCTCTCTCCTCACAGCAGAGTTCCTCCAAAATCTCTACAGCTGTCAGCTCCTGTGGCCACGCTTTGGTGAGACCTGAGCCAGTGAAGCCTAACACTGCACAGCACATGCTGCAATCAACATTTTTTGTTGATAAATTCATGTATTTAATTACACTGCTCTCTCTGTAATGGGGCATTATAAACAAAGCTTGAAAAAAAAAAAAAAAGCAGAAGTAATTTAAAACAGTAAGCAAGGAAAAAAACAGGAGTTAAGGAAACACATCAGTAGTTCTAAACAAAGTACTTCCTGGGTCCAACGAGGATATTTCTTATGAAATTACCACTACCAAAAAAAAGAGGATAGTAACAAAAAGTGAGAGCTTCTCCAAAAGCTCCTCTTCCTGTATCACTTCAGGCTTCCTTTAAGAAACTTTTGCTTTTCTGCTTCATTATTTAAATGAATGCTTAAAAATACAGCGACGTCGTTAATTTTCTATTTCATTTTGATGATCTAAACGTAGAAAGTATATTAATATATAACTTCTTCAAAATTCTAATATTATCCAGAATGACATGATTGAAAAAAAAAAAGATAAATTATATGATTGACCACCAAGTCCAACCACCACTCCATCACCACATCGCATTGGTAACAAGTTTGGATTTGTGGTTTCTTAGCAGTAATAAAGAAAAAAGCCAAATATTTCAAATCCAACAGAGAAAGGTAATTGTNCCATCCAGAATGACATGATTGAAAAAAAAAAAGATAAATTCTATGATTGACCACCAAGTCCAACCGCCACTCCATCACCACATCGCGTTGGTAACAAGTTTGGATTTGTGGTTTCTTAGCAGTAATAAAGAAAGAAGCCAAATATTTCAAATCCAACAGAGAAAGGTAATTGTCAGCACTGTCAACTCAACGAAGAGCCAAAAAAAAGTACACGTAAAATAATTAATAACATTAAAGAGAAAACTGACCAAAGTTCTGGGGATACAGGGAGTGACAGCACTACTGGCTGTATTTTTTTTGCTGTTGGGAATAACTTCAAAATAGAGTTTCCTCCTGAAAATATTTTCACTTCAGCACGTGTATACCCATAGAAGCATATGTGTGTGTTAGAGTGGAATTCCCTTCCACATTCCCACTCAGTTGCTCTGATGAAGGGTAATTCCAGATAGAACCGGAAGTTGCTCATCAGGTTTCAAAGACTCTCCTTTCCTCCTCCCATAATCAAAGCTTCTCAATGTTTCTTTAAGCTGTCTTTAAGAACCTGAGGTTGGTAACTTCATTATCCCATCTACACCAGCAATTTCTTCATTTTTCTCTCCTTCCATGTTTAGACGCCACTGCTAACTCAGCAGCTAAATGGCATAGAAATGTTATTGACACAGCAACTTCTTGTAACATACCACGTGAAATGCACTTAGATACAGACAGGTAATGAATTAAAGACGTTACAACAGTCACCACGCCTCTGCCTCCACAAACCAACTGAAGCACATTACCAAGCCTGTCCTTCAGGAAGGCTCCCAAGGCCCTGTTCATCTTTGCCACTGTCAGACAGCAGCTCCTCCCTACCAGAGACAATGCATTCTGTACTGAAGGACCGGCACTGAGGCCTTCTGACTCAGAACTGCCACTGAATGGTTTCAGCTGGAAGGGGCCTGTAAAGGCCACCTGGACTGATCCCCTGCAGTGAGCAGGGATACCCACAGCTCCAACAGATGGTCAGAGCCCATCCCCTGCCCTAAGACCACCCTCACCACTCTGGGCAGCCTCTGCCAGTGCTTATCATAGAAAACTTTTTCCTTATTCCCGGACTAAATATTCCCTCTTAGTTTTAAACCATTTCCCCTTGTCCAATCCCAACAGACCCCGATAAAGCGCTTGTCCCCTTCTTTCTCAAAGCCCCCATCCAGACAGAGAGCCGCTGCCCAGGGGCCAAACAACATTCCGAGGGAGAAGGGCCTGCTCCTCCCACGGGCTCACACTACAGCCAACCAGCACGTCGAACCCGAGGCCTTTTGAGGCCTCACCCGCCCACGGGCGCGGGGCCCTCTCTCCGTGGGGCCGCACCGCAGCGCCCGCCGCGAAGCCCTCCACCCTCCCTGTCCCAGGCAGCGCACCGCAGGAGCCCTTCACCGCAGAACCTCCCGCTCCCTCTGCCCGCAGAACGCCGCCCCGCAACCCGGCCGGGCCTCACCGCTCCTTCTGCTGCAGCAGCTGCTGGAACTGCTCGGCGGAGCCCGCAACCACCACCTCCCCCGCCGCCATAGCCGCGCCGCAGGAAGGAGGAGCGGCGTGAGGTCACGTGGGGGCGCCGGCCGCGCAGGCGCAGAGGGGGGCCGCGCTGCTCGCGCAGGTGCTGCCCGCCCCTCCGCGCATGCGCCATGAGGCCCAGGTAGCGGCGGGAGGGGCGTCCGTCAGTCAGAGGCGCGGGGCGGAGCGGCGCGCTGTGCTCCTCTGAGAGGCTTTAATGTCAAACCCGCGCTTTCGGTCAGCGGTGTGTCTAAACGTGGGAACGACCGATATCCGTAAAACGTCCTTGTGTGTGAAGCGGTTCCGAAATTAAGACCACTGAAAGGTCTGATATACCCTTATCCTGACGCTGTTCAAAAGATGCTTACAAGCCTTCCTGCACTGTTCTCATAGTGAGCTACACTGCCAAAAAGAAATGGATAGGAAACGCGATCCTTCAAGATGAACGCCTTCCAACGCAGCCCGTGTCAGCCACAGCCGCGGCTGAGAATTTAAAGCCTCGTTCCTTAATAAGGCTCACATTTTCAAGGTTCATTTGGAAGGTAGAAACAAGGATTGCCGTTAAAAATGTATAGGCCCACTGAGACGCAGGAGACCTAAATCTCCCTAACGCGAGGCCGTATTTCTGGGCATCCCATATGGAGGGTTTGGCAGCACGGTCCCAGGGAAACCCAGGGCTTCAACGACTCCAGATTGAACGGCAGGCAGCGGGCCAAATTAATCTGGCAGGGCTCCCACGGTGCCCCGTTGATCTACTGCTCCCCTCCGGCCGCAGAGGGCTCGGTTGCAGAGGCGATGTGCAAGTCTGGGAGCCACAAAAAGGGGAGAGGTGGTGCTGCTCACAGTGCTGGCCCTGCCTGAGGAGGTTCGTTAGCAGAAGAATGGCCTGCTGGCTTTCATGTGCTAGTTACCTTACTTCAGAGCCCCTGCGAAGTATTCAGAATAGATACAAGCAATGTTTCTGTACAGAAATAGCCTTTATTGGTGTATGTACACTGTTAAATAAGGCTAAATCACTTTAATATATGAGCCAGGCACAGGACACTGAAAGTGGTAAGATTGGATATCATAATAGAGTCTGAATAAAATATCTAATGATAAGCAAAGATTTGGCCTGATGTTGTATTTGGACTTCTGGATGCATGACAAGAGATTAAAAAGATTTAAAAAAAAAATGGAAGAATCACAGAATGTATAGATTAGAGAGATGAAGAGATTTTGCAGTGTGAACACTGAAACCAAGAGCAAATATTCTCAGATGGGTTCAGGCTGTGGATGCCCCATCCCTGCAGGCATTCCAGGCCAGGCTGGATGTGGCTCTGGGCAGCCTGGGCTGCTGGTTGGCGACCCTGCACATAGCAGGGGGTTGGAACTGAATGAGCATTGTGGTCCTTTTCAACCCAGGACGTTCTAGGATTCTATGATTCAAATAAGACAGGAATTTGCCTTAAGATGTGGCAACTCTTGGTGTAACAGCAGTGGGAAAGGGCTATGACAGGTTACTAGATTTCTTGATTCAATGTCAGTAAGAGCTGTACACACAAAATAAAACAAAAAGGAGGCATTTAACATGGAATCAAATACAGCAAATATGGAATTACTGCTCTGTCTGTCTAGGAAAACAGTGAAATTAGGGCATCTGTTGAAAGCCTAAAGGTACCAGTTAGCTTTGGACCAAGGACAAATGAAAGAAAGGACACAGCCGTAAGCACAGTCAGTGTTTCTCTATCAGCACTCAGCAAGGTGTGAGAAGAAAGGGGCTGGAGGTGTGAAAGGTTTGTGATTGCTGAATCTATTTACTAAGAGTAAACATGAACACAAGGAAACACTTCTCACTGTGAGTGAGGTGATACGTTGGAGCAGACCGACCATTTTCTTATTCAGGAAAGTATTTGTGGAGGGAGAGGACTACGTAATATCAATTCTGTTCAAGCAGGTACCACTCAGCTCTGCACTTTGCAAGTCAGAAGGGGTTTTTCTAATGCAGCCTTTCAGTACCTGAAGGGAGCCTATAAACAGGAAGGGAGTAAACTCTTTGAAAGGGTAGATAGCAGCAGGACAAGGGGGGATGGTTTTAAGTTGA
>PPHD01002810.1:0-34048 GCA_002909625.1 Bambusicola thoracicus
GAAGACAAGATGAACTGCGTGTCAGTACATACAGACAATAGATGAGAAACAAACAGAACTTGTTTCAGAGGTATTTTCATGTACATGTTCTCAGAGCTTGATGTGCAAGTGCCTTTAAAAACGCCGTAGACATGCCGCCTTTTGTACTCTAAATGAAGACTGAAATCCTTTGCTTTCCAGGAGAGCCATTTGAAAGGGAGAAACGACAATTATACATTGATCCCTCCACAGGAGGGTGTTTGATGAAGATATCCTGATCTTGTCCTAGAGGTGGAGAAACAGAGACAAGCAGAGAGGTTTTTGCAGGGCGGCGTGCCAGAGGGCAATGGCAGAGCGAGAAGCACAGCCCAGCCCTCCTATGCCACAGATGAGACAGCCACATTCTGTACAGCAGCCTGCACTACAATGTAGGAATTTATTCAGGGTCTGCTGGGACATATATTGCAATATGATAACCATTTGCATGGACAATTGTCCCACAGGCTGTCATTGAACGATCCTAAAGTATGGCTTGTCTGCTCAGCAGAGAAACTGCAAATGAACTCCTTATTTTTTACATTCCTTTTGTTCTGGAGACCTTTTTAAGTGGAGAAATCATCCTTATGATGTCAGTGGGGAAAGATTAACCCAGCACATTCTTTCCGAGGGTGAAAAAAAAAACACTGAAAATTGCCTCAAGAAAATTACATACTATGTCCTGTTAAAGAGCCGTTGATGTCTAAGGGGTTGGAAAAGAAAGGCATTGAAATTTCACACATATTGAACAGTTTTTTTCTCTACCTTTAAAGTAATGAGTGTACACTAATTATTTTCTTACTCAGATTGGCTTTCGTAGGTTTGGTCCAGAATTTCTCACTTGTGTGAAAATTTAAGCATTGCAGAAACACACCATTATTTTTCTTTCTGCAAGATATCCCGGACAATTTCTCTTCTTGGTCACATGAATATTGCAGTGGCCGGAAGTTTCTAATAGAGCCAAAGTGTATTTCATATACAGCTTCGTGATTCGTATCAACACCGCCTTGCACTCAGAAGCAAATCGGGTGCATTGCATTAAAAGACTGACCAGAATAACCCATTATTGGTTTGGGCTATCTGGTAGAGGTTTTAAATCTACTATTCATGGGAAAGGGTGGGAGAAACCTTGGAATAAATGTATTTTAAATGTCTGCCACTGATGTTATTTTCTGATAAGCTGACCTTCATGCTAAGAAATGATGGAAGATTGGCAGCCCTTTGCTTTCTCTTGGACTGAAACAAATATTGCCAAGATAGAGCTTGGTGCATTTGAAATGCATTTGACTAGAGAGTTGATGAAGAATGGGGTATTTTCTTTAAATTCCAGACCCTTGCACCATGAAAAATATGCTTCCCTCTGTGGGGAGCAATGGCCTTTCCATAACTAGTAGCATGTATGAAGGGAGGATTGGATTTGCTCTTCATGGACTGGATTTACCAGGTTGGATCTTCACTGGCTCTGTTGGCTCTGGAGCAAGGACAACCAGATGCCAAAGGAGCACTTCCATTGCTTTAAAAGGTGCTGCTCTGCAGCTGAGATGCACCAACTGGTCTTGTGCATCCTTCTAGCCCTTTGCAAAGCCACGTGAAACAGATTTCTGGGCTGAAGTCTCTTGTACTTCATGTTGACATAGGCAAGGAGCATGAGCATGGCTGCCTCTCCAGCTGCTTCCTTTGGACAAGGCAGTAACTTAAGCTGCACTAGCTGCAGCTGGTGTCTTTAGGCCAGTCCCTGTTTAGACCCGCAATTGTTACAGATGTGATTCTAATCTTCTCTTTAGACTCTCCTTGGGGAGTTTTCTAGTAAAGCAAGATCCGTTAGTGTAACAATCTAGATGTGAAGATAGCCAGTTTCTGCCTTTAATTGTGTTAGTACAACCCATACATTGAGTTCAGCAAATGCAGGCTGAGCTCTGCCCCAGCACATTTTGATGTGGACTGCTGATTAGCCCACAATACATATTTCACTTTACCACCAATAGCATCTTAACCTCACTTAAAAAGAATAATGACAAAACAGCCCAATTATCTGCTTCCAGAGAAAAAGTCCATTACCGAGGGGGAACCAAAATTACCCTTTCTATTCAAACAGCCCAGTTCTCTATTACATTTGCATTAAAAAAGGGCCTGAGATTAGGTTGCCTTTGTGCTAGGCAGTGTACCAGCACATAACAAGAAATAGGTCCTGGCCCAAAGAGGTTACAGTGTAAATTAGTCAGAAGAGAAGAGAAAGGCGCTGCTTTTTAGTTTTCCTTTTCCCCTAGGAGGAAATGAAGCATGGAATGAGTTACGTAGCAGAAGTACATAGACTTAACTGTGAATGGGTTGGAAAAGTCCAGGTCCATGTGTTATGCTGCCGAAAGGAAAGCACTTTGTCATTTGCTTATTTTGCTTCTAGAAACAGGACTCTGACAGACTCTGATGACAGGGGAGACACAGACTTATTTGAAGCTTGTTGAGGCTTCTACATGGAGGTAGTATCAGACCAGAATGTGGCACTCACAGCATTGCTTCTAGCCCAGCTTCCCTTACCGGGAAGCCCCAAAACCTTGGGGTCCTGGGGGTAAGCCCATCACCCTTGCACCACTGTTGCTGGTTCTAGGAGTGCCCAAGGCAAGTGGGTACCAGAGGCGCTGATTCCCAAGCAGGACAGCTCATGAGCTTTTTGGAAACGAGACATGGAAGGTTAAAGTACCTAAGTGACAATAAATCGATATTTTTCTGTGTGAATCTGTTTTGTCAGAAATGTTCTGATGAGTGCTGCTAAAAGCAGCACCTCCATCTCTGTTTATCACGGGAAGGTCCTAAGGGGTAGGCAGTAAGGTGAGGGTAAGGAGAAGATGGTGTTGGTCTTCCAGTTGTGCCCTGCTCCCCGCTCCCAGGGCTTCCTCTGGGTCCTCTTGTGCTGGCCAGTTCAAAGGAGAGCTGCCTGCAACTCCTGGCCCTTCCCTTCCCCTTCTCTTTCCCCTTTTCTCTCCCCTTTTCCTCCACACCTCTTTTCTTTTTTCTCTCCTTTCTCTTTTCTGGCTGAATTTTCCTGCCTTACATCAGCTTGCTCTTGCTGGGAGGATAATGAAGCCCTGAAGTAATCATTCATTTCAACACCTCCATATCTTTGTCTGTAGGTAGAGGTCATTTTTTCCGACCCTCAAGAATGAATTCTACATCCTCATCAAATCTCACTTTTTTTCTAAAAGTACAGTCATTGGTCTCCTCTTTTATTTTCAACTATTCTTTTTTTTTTTTTTTTTTTTTTTCCCTGCAAAATCTATGGGTAGAATCTCGTTTCTATGAATTTATTGGCAAACAAGCCAACATCTCACCTCCCGTGTTAGGGAAGAGACCTTTCACCACTGCTGCAGGATGAACTGCCCTCAGCCAAGAGCTCTGAAGAGCTTGGAGCACAGCCAGACGGAGGAACAAGGTTGTTATTGGCATGATTTTAATCATGATAGACAATTAGCAAAGCTTAATTATATTGAGACAGAAAATCAGAGCAAGTGGCAGTAATGAATTTTCCCAGTAAATCTCCTGTGCTTCAAAATAAAACTAGCTGACCTATAAATACAATGAAATTAGAAGAGGTGCTTACCCGTATGGCTTAGCTCTGTGCCTCTCGCTGATGGTTCTGCTCTGAGTCCCTGCTTAAATATCTTTCTCTTGAGGAGTAATAATCCCAGGAACAGTATTGCGTTCTAGCCATTTAGATGACAGCCTCTGTCATAAGTGGCAAGAGGAAGGTGCTTTTTTTTTTTTTCCCCTATAGCTGAACTTGGTAGTATTAGAAGTTAATAGGATTACAGAGGCACGGATTTTTAACATGCTGCTGTGAGCTAAAATAAATATTATTTAGAGTTTCAGAAGTGGGTTATTTTTTTAAGGTTGTGGAAATCTTGAGTATTTCCAGAGGAATTTCTGGTTAGAATGAAAATACTAAATTGGGTGCTATCAGACTTAGAAGATTTCAGAGAGGGTTTCTCTGTTGGCAGCCTATAGGTCTGGTGCTCAGTGGGGAGGGAAAGCATCTGGCTTAAATCAAGAGTGCAATTTAAATCATTAAAACTTTTCATAGCCTTGTAATAATGGAGCTTATAAAACAAAGAAGCTTCTGGTGAAAGCCAAGGAGCCCCTGTGAGCAGTTTTATGTCTCACATCTGTACCTGGAAGCTGAGCTTTGTAGCAGTGTGAGTGGCTTTGCTCTTTACCTGGGGGGCAGAATGCATCCTCCAGCCACAGCCACAGTGAGTCGCAGTGCTGTGAGCAGTGGGCTCCAAGCTCTGCCCATGGCCAAGGGCAGGGTTCAGCCTTGCTTGTCACCCCATGTGATTTTCCAGCAGTCGTGAGGATTTGCCGGTGCTTTTACCTCTGCAGATCAGCTTTTCTGTTGAGCTCGGATGCGGATCTGCCTGGCACGTCCATTGCAATAAAGTCAGCCCAAATTCACACTGAACTTAGGTATTCAGATCCAAGAACTCTCACACTCAAGGCTTTAACGTGGAACCCTCCTCAATTCGCCTTTCCTCAGCCTCACGTCCAGACCACTGAAACAGATGTGACTGAAGATGTGCTCATGCAGAGATCCTAATTTTGCCTGGCAAATCGTATTTCCCCAAATAGAGGAGGAAACCTGATAGAGCGTTGCATCCCAAACCATCTCCAAAACCCAATTAACCCACTGCATCATCTGTAACTATTCCTGTTAGGCACTCAGAGTCTGAGCCAGGATGCAGAGCAGGATTCTTTTTTTGGGGGGAAAGGCTGCGCTGTGAGTAGTGACAAACAACTCATTGCCTGCGGGAAAAATCCCTTAAAACTGAAAGCAAAACGCTTTAGCATTTCAAATAGCTAATGCTGCGAGATCAAGTGAAGTGCTTTGCTTTAGGAAGTGAAATGAATCTGTTTGACGGGATATTTCATTAATCGGTTTTAAGTTTTAGCAGTTGAGTTTTACATTTCCATTAATATTGTAGTATCATAGGAATTTGAGATAATATTATGGGGATTATTACACGCGAGTCACTAATAGCAGGGAAGATGTAAAAATTCATTACTGCCATTGAATTTTAGAGCAACGTTAAGTCAACCTAGTTATGTGTGATTTGTGTGCAGAGCTGGATAAGGAGCTCGAGGCCTTTCATCTGTGTGTTGTTGTGTTACTGAGCCAGCAGGTTTTCTGTCGTGACAGCATTCAACCAACTTGTGCTCCACGTTACACCGCTGTAAATCCTATGGAGATACCTTGGATTGAGAGTCATAGAATCATAGAATGGCCTGGGTTGAAAAGGACCAAATGATCATTGAGTTTCAATATGTGCAGGATCACCAATCACCAGACCAGGCTGCCCAGAGCCACATCCAGCCTGGCCTTGAATGCCTCCAGGGATGGGGCATCCACAACTTCCTTGGGCAACCTGTTCCCCTGCGTCACCACCCTCTGTGTGAAAAGCTTCCTCCCAAAGATAACATCTACTCACAAGGAATCCCATGCCCTGGCGCTGCCATTGTGCTGCTGGTGAGGTGCTTTTCCCCTCTACAGACTCAATGATATGAGTGCTTGGAAACAACGTCCCCCCATACGCTGAGAGCTGTAGGCGTGCCTGCCTCCACCTGGCTCCCAGCTGGCTGGGAAATGGGAATATGTTTTTTTGTTTGTTTTGTAATAAGCATCCTAAAATCTTTATGACCTTTTCTTTGTAGACTCTAGCACCTTTGTGGTTTGGACTGCTCGCTTAGAAGCCAGGCACTGATTTCGAATGCTGGAGCTGCCCTTTTTATTGACTTCGTATCAATAAAAGGGGATAACCCACTCTCTCCTCAGGAGGTTAACAAACACTTGTGAGAAGCTTGTTCTCTGTAATGCTGTGTGCCAGTCTGCTAACCTGGATTTACACAAGTGCACACAGGGGGAGAGCACCCTACTACTTACACGTGCTTAAAGTCATCCAGATTGCTGTAGTAGAAGAGAATTGACTGAGTGAGTGATCAGACACAAAGCTGTGCCAGAAGCTCAGCACTGGGACTGGAGGATGGGGCTGAGCAATGTCACTCAGCCTCTCTCAGAATCACATAGCCAAGGCAGTGGCAATGGCCAGAAGTGTTTCTGCAGTGGTAGATTTTGTGCTACGAATTCCTCCAGATTATGCATTGAGAGGTCTTAGCTTCAATGAACCTTTCATCTGGGGGCACGAGGGACTTCTTGCATCTGTAGTAGTCAAGGAAATGAATGCAAAAGCATCGCTGGGGTTAAAGGAAGATCAATGGGGGGATGCAGTGGACCATTTATTCTTTTTATTTCTGTTTTTGTCAATGGTTAGTAACTTTAATTCACGTAGAAGAAACTCGCTGTGAAATGCTGTGCCTGTAAGTGCCAGACTCCTGTCAGGCTGTGGTTAGCACCTCAGGATTTCCATTTTTAGGAAAGAAAAGAACCCTAGCAAACATAAGAACAGTAGCAAACTCCTCCTGTGCTTTAATGTTTATTGGGGGCTGTGGGATAGAGAGGTCTGTGGGTTAATTATGCATTACACGCACACACACACAAAAAAAAGGAATTTCCTTTCAAGTTTTTCTCTTTTTTTTTGGTCTGAATTCCACAGAACTGATTAAGGAAATGGCTATATGCCTGTGTTGTACCATTCATTTCCTGCCCTTCCATTCCCACTCTAAACCAAACAGGCTCAGTAATACAAACTCATTGGGTCATCAGTCATACAAGCTGCATTGGGCTGACCCTAAAGGTGAGCACATCTCATCCAAGCTCGGGTCAGTTCCTCCTGCTGCACAGGGCCTTTCCCTCTCCCCTTGAATGTGGTTCCCCTCTGCCATCCCTCTATTCTGCCAAAATAAACCCAGGTTAACACAGGTGGAACCATGCTGACCCACAGCAGACGATGCATGCACGGCCTGCATGGGTCAGGGCTGCAAGCTGTGAAACCGGGCAGCTTATTTTTAGCATATTCCCAGGCTGACTTATCAGCGAAGCACTTTGAGGTAACAACTTTGGCGTGTTTGATGATTGTTCATTTTGAAAGATGTCATTTTCAGAATTTCTGGAAGTTTCAGAGCAGCCCCCTGGGAGATCTGTTCCATGCCAAAATGTCATTTCACATTCTGAACTACATACTCCCTCATACTTTTGCTTTATAAATGTTTCACAGCACCTGCATTTTTTATCGTTGCACTTTTATGTGACCTATGAGTTCCTCGTAGGTAACCTCAGAGGGAAGTAAGTCATATTTTTTTTTAAATTGGCTTTTTCCTCTGTCAGGAGATAAAACCTCCACCCAGTTATTTCTCCCACGTGCATAGATATTTGTATTAATATTTTAGCATGTTTATGTTGTCACTCATAGATCCGAGTTAAGATTAAAACAAGTGCGGCCTTGAAAATGAATGCTTTGTTTTCCTTTTTTCCCATTAGTTGTTGTAATCAGGCCTTATTTCTTCAGTAGTAGATCAATCTCCCGGTATTTTCTGCAAGTCATCAAACTTCATCCTTAGACTGTAACTACGTGTGAAATCCTGCCTGATTGCTCTGCTGGCAGCCAACATAAAACAACCCAAGCTAATACTTGCGTTGCCATCCCGCGTGCAATGAGTTCCACTGGATCATTAGTGGGGTTTCCTTTCACTGAACTGTCATTAAGAGGAAGGGCAGTGAATTCTTTCAGCTTTGGGTTAGTGGGGAAATATTGGTGGTAGGTAGACTGTTGGAATAGATGATATTGGAAGTCTTTTCCAACCTTGGCAATTCTGTGATTCAGTGATTCCTGCAGAGTCTTGTAGCATGGGTACATAAGCATCAAGTGCCAACATGTAGCTCTGAAAATAAAAATAATTATTAATAATGACACAAAATGAGGAGAATAGCATGGAGATGTAGGTAACCACTTTCATCATCTAGTTGAAGCAGCTCTTTCCCCAGGCCTGATGAGATGGGGGTGAGGATGGCCTGGGGCTGGGGCTGGCGCTCTAAGCTGCCCTCCTGCAGCCTGCATGGAGCAGGGCTCAGCCACAGGCACAGATTTGCTCAGTTGCTTTTGATCTCTACTGTTTGTTTAAAACTCTTCCATTTTGTAAGAATAAATATTTATGGAGCTAAAGGGGAGGGGAATGAGAGACTGAATGCTCAGACTGGAATGAGGGAGGGCACCAGCTCAAACCTGGGTTTCTCTTATCTTAGTCTCTTTCATGGATTTGATCAGAAATTTCATCCTATTGTATAAAAGTTGGCAAAAAAAAATGTTTTAGGCAAACTGATGTTTTTAATGGAGCAGGTCATGCTGGTCAGAGTGCAGTTGCAAACTGGGAAGGAGGGAGTTTTCCCATTAATGTGCTGGTCGCATAACGATGCTGAGGTCGTAAATTCCTGTTTTCAGGGGGTGTCTGTGCTCTACAGCTGGGAAACCAAGCCTGCTCCTTCCATCTGTTTGGGTTTTGCATTTTGTTTTTCCCACAAATAACTTTTTCAGGATTTATTGGTTCCCAGAGTTCTGTCTTGGGTTTTTGCTTCCTACTGAGTTGTGCATACGATGGTGATAATAAGATCTGATGGATATGTCTTTCCTTAGAGCTACAAAGTCATGAACTCCAGGGTAGTATTTCCACCTCACAGCAAGCTTCAATGCAACAGTGGTAATGCCTCTGGGCAGCCTTGGGCTGCTGTGTTAGGAGGAATGCTGGGTGCCCCCCACAGTGCTGATTTAAGCTCTAAAGTTAAAATTATTTTTAAGGACTCAAGACATAGAAAATCTCTAAGATTAACCCTCCCCACAGAGCTGACATTGGGTATCAGGTGTCCCACCAAACTTTTTCAGGCAGCACTGGCTAAAAGTGTCCCAAAGAGCAAATAACTGATTGCTTCACATCAAAGATGAGCCCTGGAAGATTTCTCCATAATTTAACTGTTAGGAGGAAGAGACTGGTCTCAGAGGCAAATAGGGCCTGTGGAAGAATACGTTATTTTTATGATGCTAATGGAAACTACAGCCCTGAACTGTCATCCTGGCTTCCATTTCCCACTCTGGCTGGATGAGGGAGATGCGTGCTCCTGCCCACCATTCCTCGCACAGCTCCCCTCTGCACTAAGGATGTTTCCATAACCAAGAATTCTGAATGATTTCCAAAATCATAGCACATGGCCAGAATCATTATGCTTGCACTTGCTCCCTGCTCCACTACTTTCTGGACCATGCTGTCAATGGGAAGGAATCAACTCCATGAACTGGTTGCCCTGGAGCTATAAATAGGGGAAAAAAACATTTGTGGTTTAAACAGGCTTTTAACAAAGTCAAGGAAATCAAGAAAAACTTTTGTCAATGCCTGGAAGTAGACTCCCAAGTACTAGTGTATTGGATAGTACACCAGAAAGGCATATTATTTCCAACTGCATGCAAGGCTTTGTGTAAGGCTGTAGAAAGAGCCCTGACTGGAAAATGACAAAGTTGTCTTGATGATGTCTCTCCACCAAGAACAGATCTGGAATAACAAAAGACAACAGGGTTTGTTCTGAGTGAGCATTCTTGTTTACTTTAAGCTTAAACAGTGTCTTTTTAAACAGTGAAGAAATTTTGCAAGACGCAAGCACTGAGGGAAGTGAGAAATGGTTGTTTCTGTTGAAAAATTCATTTAATTTGCATTCTGTTTGAAAATGAATCATTAAGTTAGTATATATGTTTAAAATGCAGTTACCAGGACCCAAATCAGAGTGTGTACTTTACTATGTTTGTATGAAGTATTTATAATCTAAGAAATAATTCAGAGTACACAACTCAAGAGAACTAGTGAGAAATGGGCAACAGGAACAGGCAAAATTCATGCAGAGTTTGCAGTGAACTTATGACTACAAGGGGAATTTGGGGGAATTTTGGGCAATTATTATATATGTTTACCTAAATTTTATGCTTTCCTACAAATCCATTTATGGTCAAAGTTGGTTTAACCCACTTTGTTTTCATTGTTCAGAATGAAGTCTGCATAATGCTAACAATCTACAGGACTTAGGAGCCAATTAACTATGTACCTCGTAAATGTGGCCAGAATGAACCCAATGTTGGCTTTGACATGCTTGTTTTTACAGACACTTTGCTGTGCATAGACCTGTAGGTACTAAAGCTGCTCTTGGAAGAGTCCATGCTCTTGCCCACCCATGGGCCATGGTGGGCCCTGTGTCCAGTCTTGCTCTAACTGCACCCCTAGGGCCCTGTATTGCCATTTCAGCTTTCTCATGATGCTTTTCTCTGACAGACTTCCCTACCCCATCTCCTTTTGTTTTCATTTCAGTAGGTCACACAGTAACACTCTTTTTCCATGTTCAGGAAACACAAACTGGAATAACAGAGTTGTTGCTATCATAACGTGTATTCCAGGGTCCCTTTCAGCCAAAGGCTGTACTGTCTGTGTATGGGATTGATGGGTTCCTCAGGGCACTGGGCCTGTTGATATGCTTTTTTGCTACATCTAATAGGACAAACTCCACTTGGTCTTTGGGTCCCGAAGCAACAAGGAAAACTTCTATGATTTTCCACAGCATATGGCCTGAAGTTATGGGTTAAAAAAAGAAGAGTAGCACCAAATCTCTCAATGCCAGCATTTAGAAAGCATGTGAACAGGTGAAGAACGTCAGCCCAGAACCCGTGCCTTTGATTTTATGGCAAATATTTGAGAATGCGAGTTAGGTAAAGGCTTTCTTTCCAAATACTTAAAGGGATGTAGAATATCTAAAACGATGATTAATATGTATGAAAATATGTAATAAATCCAGCGCTACAGATAAGGCTTTTTTTTTCCCACTTGATCTTTTAATGGAGACATAAGTTATTAATTTCTGTTACTGAAATGTAAACATACTTAGCAAGCTGTTATTCAGCAGGCTTTATAGCTTCAAACTGAATGATTTTTGAACACCTTCTAAGTACATTCAGAATCCATTCTTTACGAACCGCAGCTTCTTGTGTCCTAAGAAGAAGCCTAAAAAGACCACACAAATCACTTGTTCTGAAAGGGTTCAGGTGGAAAAGCTGAGAAAAGAGTAGTATGGCTCCCTTACGACTGCAGGAAGTAATACCCATTTAATTTTCAAAGGCGAAAAAGAAATTGGCAGGCTTCACTAGAGTACATCCTTTAGAAGCTATTACAGAGCTATCTCACCAAAAAGACTATTTTTAATTATGCTTGTGGGATAAGAAATATAAACAAGAAAACAGTTTGATCAGATTGGGAGGGCTCTTCCACAGCTGATTCTGTTGTGAGATGATCCAACGGGAACTCATTTTCCTGCTGTGTAAGTTATGTTTATTGTACATTATCCCCACGCTGTATCATGTACCTCATATATTTTACTTTATGGGACAAATCAGATAACAGTTTAAGGCTGAGTGGTAGCTGACTATATATATTCCTAGCTAGTTAAACCGCTGGTTGTCAATAGGCATCTTTCATGTGAAAGGCAATTTCAAGGGGACGAGATTCCATCTAACAGAAGTACTTCAAGTGCATTCTTATACTTGCTCACATGCAGTATTTCATAGCTATCTATGCAGAAGATAGATGTGAAAGATACAATTACTGAAAATCCTTCTGCTTGCTTGTGTGCTGGGATTTTTCTTTTCTTTTTTTGGCTCAGAGAAGAATTTCAAACGATTGCCCTTGCACAAAAATGATAAAATGAAATATATATATATATATGTATTTTTGTAAAAGCAGTCTTGTCTATTCTTCATTTTCTTGTTGCTGGGCAGGATTTTGTAGTGCATGTGCAAATGTTTGTTTATATTTGATACCCCACGAGCAGTGCGATAATTACCAATTTTTGCTGGATCAATTCCAGCAAAGAGATAATAATAGATTTTGGTTACTTATGGCTTGTAAATTGAAAATAATTCATTGCAAGTCAAAAATATGAATCCAATATCCTTATGGCTTTTCTGCACGTGTTTAATTGGATGTTGAGAAACCAACAAATGTATTTACAGAATAAAAAGGTTGTCTCATAAAGAGAAAATTGGCTGAAAGAACTTAATCTTTTAATCCGTGCCCATAGTGAATTAGAAAATGCAAGGCTGTGATGTTTCCAGACTGATTTTGTTTACTCTGCTGTATTGATACAAAATTGTATTGATAGTATTAACTTCTGTCTTAAATGTTCTCCCTCCTGGCTGTTGGTATATATACAGCGTCTTTCCTTCTTTCATTTTCTGTTCTTTTCATTAAGGGATGAAAACAGGGCAATGTCTATTCCAGTTCTACTGTCTTGAGACACTTTCGTGTGGGTTTTGTGTGCCTTATAGAATCATAGAACGGCTTGGGTTGGAAGGGACCTCGAGGGTCATCCATCTCCAACCTCCCTACCACATGCAGGACCACCAACCTCCACATTTAATACTAGACCAGGCTGCCCAGGGCCCCATCCAACCTGACCTTGAACACCTCCAGGTTTGGGGCATCCACAACCTCTCTGGGCAGCCTGTTCAGCACCTCACCACTCTCTTGCCTTCCAGAATAATAGTAGTAACAAATTTGCCATCAGATCTGGGAGGGGAAGCCACTTCAAAATTATTATCTGCACACTCAGTAGGAATTCCTCTGTGTGCTTCACCAGCACTGACTCATCAAAGCTTACGGTGTGTCTTGAGGTGGCTGGAAGCTCTCCCATACCCATCAGAGAAATGGAGATACAGGGCAATACGACACAGAGCTCTGTATTTAGGCTGTGTCAGAGCTGTCCAAGTATGAGAAAAGAGGCAATGAATTCCAAGCATGACATTCTCCTGTTTCCTTGGGAAAAGATCTTATAGTAACATAACCAGTAACTGTTTTTGTACTGTTGGAAGGTGTTAGCTACGTTGGTCCATCAGCAATGTTTTGCAGCATGCATATCCAATACCACAGATATATTCACCTTGTGAGCTTTTCCTACAACCCTGTGTTGCTCTCTGCTCTGTAATTGTACTGATCCATGGTATACTGGTTATTTTCCCCAGCTGACCTTTGCTTTTCACTGACATTTGCAAAATGTGACTGAAAACAGACTAAATAGATGTTAACTGCAAAATCTTTTCACTGCTCTTCTATTAAAGCTAAAACAAGACCACAACCACTTTCTGAACCTGCAGAATGGGAAGAAAAATGCAAAAAGCTCAGATATTTGCTTTTGCTACGCTACCTCCAAATGCACTTAGAGGCATTGACCACTTGCTTAATTTCATGCGCTGATTTACACAAATCTATTCTAAGTAATGAGGAGCCCAGCTGGTACAAATCGTTACCAAATGCCTTTCATAGCCACCTTTAGCTGGAGAACATTTGTTCTATTTTAACAGAGAACAAATTGTTTCAAATCATACTGGAGTCTCTCCAAAGTATTGAACACAATTTTATCAACTGTTTGGAAAGAAGTTAATTTAAGCCCTTCTCTACTGCCAGATGTGTGCTCTGACAGGTTGTGGTAGAGCAGATCCCAGTCTCCCAGTGCCCCCCAGGTTTTGGGTGGAGAAGACATTTCCTTGCTGGGTAAAGCAACCTTGGCAGCAAAAGCTGCTCAACAACCTATTTATTAGTATCTGTACTCCTCCCCTGCTGTTATATTAATATAATGAATTGCTCACAGGTGCTTCAAATGAGGTTTAGATGATCACTGGGAGCTTTGTTACTCAAACAAGCCAAATTGAAAGGAGCAGATGCAGTAGGAACAGTCCCCTAGCAAAAGTATATAATATGACTTAATGAAGGTCATTTTGCACATTTTGGCCTCAATGACCCCAAGAACAATAAGACTTTCATTATTTTACTGTTTCTAGACAGAAAGGTGATTGCTTCCTGCCCACTGCCTTGATTTTTTTAGGTGCATTTATTACATCATTGGGAGCCCTTAATTGCATTTAATCCTACTCCCTTTTAGCTGAAATTAGATAGTTCCCAAAAGATTGTTGCTAAACTGTGCTCTAAGTCATGTTTGAGCTTTAATGTTCTTCTTTGTGGTGATGTTTAATTCACAGTGAAAATTCAAACACGAGCCTAGGTGAATATAGAGTAAAATGGACATTCTTGGCTGGAAATGCAGACCACGTATAAGAGAGGAGCTGGAGGTCGTGCCAGATGTCTGGCCTGAATGCTTCCTACAGCTAATATTTGTACAGTCCAAAACTCATGTTTTTCTCCTCTTCCCCTGCTTTGTGACAAACACAGAGAAACTAACAAAGTGCCATTTTTCCAGAAGGGCATGTGTACGCAATTAGCTTTGTGAATGCTGATTAACTGGTTTGCAAGGTCTCTTCAAAGGCTGTTTGCAATGCCAAAGAGCTGCAGTGTCTGGAAGAGGGGCAATGCACCGTAGAGGAGTCGTTCTGAACTGAAGGCGTTGTACCTGCATAGTCAGAGGCCTGTGTCCTTCCTGCTTGGCTTTGCATAGATTTCCCAGTGATTCCGTGGGAAAGTTCAAGTAATCTCAAAGCCCCAAAGCTCCTTATTGTAGGGAAAGGGAGAAAGATGTTTTCTTACCATGTTTTCTCTCTGTGTTTCATTTTTGCTTTTTTGACACAAGGCTCTCCTCTTGCTTTATGTCATTCACTGCTCATCGTAAAGGGATTCCGGTCCCAGCTGACGCCTCTAAGGGACTATAATAGTTGCCATAAATGTGAAGGCTACCATACCCAAATAGCTGCTTAACACTCCCTCCCCCAAATAGAAAAGAAAAGTGGCTTTCATTCCCTTGCTTATGATGTTTAAAGGGAATGCACTAAGGTCATCGTGGGCATCAAAGGCCCATCTTTGCATCGCTTGACTGTCTACTTGCCAAGTCCTCTAACATGTATGCTTTGATAGTTCAGTGACAGATATCACCAAGGAGAAAGGACAGCGTTTTAACCTTGAGTACATATTGCAGGAGAAAATTACATAGAAAAACCACGTACAACGCCTGTGCAATGAGCCGAAGAAAAGGATCTTCATTGGGCTTTTCATCTAGAGGGGGCTTTGGAAGGACCTGACAAACGTGGTTGTTTTTTAAGATGCAGCGGGCAGTGATGGAAGTACCAACAGGATACCATTCTTGCCTGGAAGTATTACTGATGAGAGTTGAATTTATACTTTACAATGTGGGCACAATACTCTTTGCTCTTCCCAGAAGAGCCAGATTTCTGTTCATTCTGCAGCAGTGTGCCTCCTTCCTTGCTCCTGCAGGACATAGTGCATTCATGGAGTTCAAGATTAGATACATCCTAACTCTTGACTGGGTTTTAATATGGAAGGTGCATATTTGGATGCTCTTCTGGTTTGTGCATCATTAGTCACTGTTCATGAAGTTTACTCTGGGCTCGTGGGGTAGGTTTCTCTTTCATCTTCTTGGGCAGAGTCCACAGAATGGAGCAAGAAGTAATGGTTGAATTCAACCGTGAAAACTACCATTTCTTGGTTTGCCTGTGACATCTGTTATATCCTCTTGTGCATGTGATGAGGGGTAGATTTTGTTTTATTTTGAAATCTGTTGGTGAGTTTGAATAGTATCTAAAATGATTGATGGTTCATCAGATCATATACAAAGGACTTGCTCCCTGAATCAGTGCAAAATGATCTTCTAAAGGTGTAGCGAATTAGAGTTCCACAGAGAGGGGGTTCAATTTCCTGGCTATCCTGGAGGCCAAGCAATGAGTAGCTGTGTCAGCAAAAATCCCCATGGATTAGAAAAAGGAGATGTTAATAGAGTAGGAAAAGTGAGAAGATGGATTTATGGCTACTTGGATAAAAATATTAGCAACTTCTACTTTTGTTTACTGGTACAGTTTAATTTCAGCGTATTTTTCTCATGAGCTTAACTTTCTCCAACCCAAGTCATTGTTGTGCCCTCCTGGGAAATTCCATATTGCACATATATGCAGACAACAACACACAGGACTGGAGCATACGAGACTACAGATGTGAAGTTAGCAGAAGGGCACGAGGCTGAGGAAGCTGAATGCTTCCCTTCACTCATCCAGTATGTACCCTTGCATATGTGTTCCTGGTCATGCTGTGAGTTTTACAGCTCTTTCTTCCTCATCAACAGACCAGATGGATCTAGTCTAGCTTCCACCCACTCCTGAGCTGTATTATTTATTGACATTTCTCAGTCCCAAACACTTCTATTTCAGCAGACAAACTATTCAGTTGAATGCTATAGATTTTTAGTAATCCATTATCCATTTAATCAAATTTGGAGAGATTTTCTTCCTTGCAAAAGACCACATCTGCAATGTATTCAAAGTCCAGAACAAACATGTTACAAGCTCAAAAGCCTTGCTTATTAAACAACATGGATTTTAATCTGCTCTGAAAGCCGACATACATCTTGGTGAGTTTGTTCAAATTTATGTTGAGAAAATAAACTCCACTGTACAGGAAGATATACATGAGAAATGAAGGAATCAGGAAGGAATGGGTTATTTGATTTAACAGTAACTTGCGTTTCTTCTCATTCTTTTCATAGCTGTGATTCAATGTAGCTTATCTGGTTACCAATGCTGCTGTTTCTGTCACTTTTGCTAGAGGTTGGCACACAGATTCAAATCTTTGAAGCACAATATGTGTAAAAATAAGCCTTCCAAAAGTTGCAAGAGTACCTTCTTAGCATCTAAAGTTGGAATTTGACCCTCAGATCAAGTCTAAAAGGTGCCGTGGTATTTTCTGATTTGTTGAATGTTGCTCTGATATGGAGATATACCACCTTAGAGTCTGCTTTGCTACAGAAATGCCAGAGAAATGATAAATCTGAAAAAACTGTGGCCCCTTCTCTGTTTATGCTGCATGGTCACAAACTGAGCCTTAAGCGTAGGTCTTTTTAAGTCCTGGTTGTTAATGATCTTTTAAAATGTCATATTTCCGTAGCAGTGGATGAAGAAGACTGCAAAACTGAGAGGTATTGGTTCTGTCTTGGCTCTTTCATAATTTCCTATTGAATGTCAATAAGAAAAGTCGGAAATAAAAGTATGGTAGGCATTTAGGAACATAAACTGTGCCACTAAGCAGTTTTCTGATACCAATAAACAATGTGCATTTGGGGTGAGTTGTTAAACCTGTGTTTTTTCTCAAGCTAATGTTACAATCTCTTTTAAGTGTAGGGTTGTATTTTGAGGTAAACAGTAAAAACCTCTTTAGAAATGAAGCCCTAATCTATCTGACATCTATAAATTCATTATAAAATCTAAATGCTTCAAATATCCTTCACTTCAGTTGTAATTTTAAGGTTTATATTATTGCTCTGAGTTGCTAAGCTGGCACTTGCAAATTTATATTTCTACCTGAAAAGCCTGAAGAGGGGAAAAAATATGAATACCAAATGTCAGAAAACATGATTTGTCAAGTTTTGAAATGCGTATGAAAACATCACCTTAGGCAAATATGTTGGGATGAGCCCTGGTGTGCTGCAGACCTTTTGCAAGCCTGTACTGTGCAGTGGCTGGGGATGTGGAGCCCCAGGGTGCAACCTTTGCTAGATAAAAAGCAAACCGACATCCCAGGAACTACTTTGTACCTTTGCATTAGCTCCTCAGTGTGTTGCAGGGGTACCAGACAACAAGAGATCTTGTATTTGAACTTCAGGAGTTAGCCCTGCTGGTTGGTAACAGTTGTGTCCTCACACTGTTGGTGATGCAGCCTCATGTCCCTTAGTTCCTTGGGTGCAACACAGCCTGGAGCCTGCAGGGCCAGTGGGGTGTGGAGATGGCCCCGTGGACTCAGTCCCACTGCTGCTCAGGGCAAAGAAACCATAGCCAGGCAGTATGTAATTAGTAAAAGAGGGAATACATCTGCGTTTTGAAGTGCCAATGTTGGTTCAGAGGAGATGTCCATGATTTGGTACTCAGGAGCTGAGCTGGATGCTCAGAATGCAGTGAGAGGCTAAAAGGAGAAGTCAGAAATGTAGACAGCGGAAACAAATAAATGTACCAGTTTCTACTGAAACAACAGATTTCTAAGTATTTTATTCTTAAAGGGTAAATGATTAAGGATCGATTTCATAGTTTCTAAGGTAGTTGTTTGTAGTAGTGGGTTCAGCTGACTTGCAAACGGGCAAAGCAGCTTTCAAAGGAAATTGTTAGGAATCTTTTCTAGCACCAAACAGAAATAGCACATTAAATGTTATTTGAAGATGCCTTGTTCAGCTGGCGCTCAGAATACCACGCTGAGGGCATTTTTCTGGATGAGTCTGAGGTTAAGAAAAATACCTATTGAACAACCAGTGCCTCTTACCTCAGCACTCGAGTTTTCCTCAGAGGTCTTCCATCCAATTACTGACCAGATCCAGTGATATTTAACTTATCAGATCTGACAAGAGCTGAACCCAGGGTAGAACGACTGCTTAAACATTTATTTGTGTCAATGACACGTTTAAAACTCTCTGCTCTGTCTAAATATTTAAAGGAAAATATAAAGAGGAAAATGTAATGTGACATAGGAGGAAATGAAAAACAACCGTACTTGTTGAGGACATTCACTGCACACAATTGCTGTCTTTTGAATAGCTGTTATTTTGGCAGAAATTGGGGGGGACAAAGCCCTAAACATCATGTTTGTCTCTTTCTAACAAAAAAGAAAAGATTTTTACAATGGTAGGTAAATCTTTTGCTGTCAGATTCTCAGAACATGACAACAGCCGAGATCTCTAGGAAACTCGAAGACTGAAGGTTTTGATTGTAAAGCTAACATCTGAAAATAAAGAAATGATGAAGATAAATGTATGCTTAGATAGAAGAAGTTTCAGTATTGCTCAAATTCTGGGAGTTTAAGTGGCTGTTCAAGTAGGCTATATAGAATCATAGAATGGGTTGGGATGGAAGGGACCTCAAAGATCATCAAGCTCCAACCCCCCTGCTGCAGGCAGGGCCACCAACCTCCGTATCTATTACTAGATCAGGCTGCCCAGGGCCCCATCCAACCTGGACACCTGGAAATACATATGTGTGTTGTCTATAGGCTGTGCAAGGCATTTGAGCACACTTTCATCACAGGGCCCTTAGGGGCATTGAGATCGAGCTGTGCCTGTGTGCTGTGATGGGGATCCTTTCCACATTCCCTTGCTGCCCAAATGGATGTCAGGGAGGGGGAAACTGCAAAGGGAAATGGTAGGCACCCAAGGTTCTCTCTGCCACTGTGTGATGTGCATGGACTTCTTGCTCCTCTACAGAAAACAGACATCTTTACAAGATGTGTATCATGATTACTAGGAATTTACTTGGCGGGGAAGAAAAAGATATCACAAGTTAGTAAAGTTGCTCACTTCCTACCTTCCCTTTTGTTTCAATTCTATATAAAGCAAAAAATAAATCTTAAGCAGTGCAGCTAAATGTACAGAGCAACACAAAAGGGAAAAAAAGTGTAGGTGAGAATTTCAAACAGATCTTCAAAGCTGCCACCCCTCTGCCCCTTTTACTCTCTAATTCTGACTAAAGCCAAATTTCAAAGTTCTTTTTAAATCAGCTTGTCTGCATTTCTCATGGGTAGATATATATTCCATAGGAGGTACAGATTTTCCATAGTAGATATCCTTTACTGTCAGTTTACACGTATTAAACTATTGTTAGTGCTTTCTGCAGTAATACAGAACACGTGGGCTTTCAGTAGATAAAGGACTCTGAAATTTTTCTTCATCCCTGAACTTTTCCTAGAAAGGAGATTAAATTCAGAGGTTTCTCTGTGTGGATCATCACTGATGTCTGGAGGGGATGACAGAACAATGCAAACTCGGAATGCATGCGTATATCATGTTCTTAGCGACAAGCTCTCTGTTGGAATCTGACACAATGTTTGCAAAAGCAAACCCATTCTAATTTAGTTTGCAGTTAATTGGCTGTGAAGGGAAATGCACCTTGCCAAAGAGGATTTGAAATATGAAGCAGTCTGGATTTGCGAAGAAGTCGATCTCTGTACTTGAAGAATTGCTGGCTCTTTCATGGGCATCTGGGCAATAATATGCTTCTTAATCTGCTGTGCCTTCACAAATTCCATGATTTGGCAAGGTAGACATCCACTTACTGCCCTTTGCTTGAAGGCTGATTTTAGAGGGATAGTTGTAAGCTGTATGTTGGAGCTGTTCGTTTGCAATTGAGGAAGGAGGTTTCATTATGGAGATTTCAGCAGTGTTTTCATAGAAGCATATGAATCACAGAATGGCTTGGGTTGGAAAGGACCTCAAGGATCATGAAGCTCCAACCCACAGGCAGGGCCAGCAACCTCCACATTTAATACCAGCACAGGCTGCCCAGGGCCTCATCCAACCTGGCCTTGAACACCTCCAGGGATGGACGGGGCGTCCACAACCTCTCTGGGCAGCTGTACCAGCACCTCACCACTCTCATAGGAAAGAACTTCTCCCTGATATCCAACCTAAATCTTCCCTCCTTCAACCTAAAACCATTTTCCCTTGAAATATTTTCAAGAGGAATCTTCATGGGGTTTTGAATATGTGGTGGAGAATGACAGGAACTAGCAGATATAAAGTAAAGAACTTTTTCCTATTTTTCTATCTCAAAATGTCACATCTATAGCAGTGGTTAGCATGTATGTGGTGCTGTATGTCCTTTTCAGTCTCTGTGGTCTTTCCAAATCAAAAGTGGAGAAAGCCTTGTAGTTGATATAGTATATAGGTGTGGTAGAGATCGACAGAGAAAAAACTCAGGTTGACTTACCCAGGGTCACACCGGGCTGGAATATGAACCAGGTCCTTGAAAACTTTTGTCACGTCTAACTACATGATCATGCAAGCTTAGTTGATTAGTAAGACAGGAAGAACTCCTTCAATGACGCCCATGACGCAGTAGGAATGTGCAGAGTTCCATCTTCAGAAACCAGTGTTGGGTGTCTGGCTCTTTCCAGACTTAAATTTCATTTGCAGTATGTTCATGTGCTGGCTTTTAACAGATGTCTGTGGCTTTTCAGGATCATACATCTGTTTCACCGGATTGTACTGTATGGTCAGGAATTATCAGCACCACTCTCCAATATGAAAAGCCTCACTACCAGAAGATAGAGGGCTTCTTATTTTCTATGAAGCAGCACTGCCATTCTTCTACACAGATCTTTCTGAAGGGCAATAGCAGCATTCAGCAATGTACTCTGTTCAGTGACCCATTAGCCTAGTAAGTATCTTTAAGAAAATATCCCTTCCAGGAGTTCCTTAATGGAATGAGAACTGCAATAGAGAACTGTGTTTCCTTCCATTTGATAAAATACAGGGTGAATACCAAATCACGACTAATTCTGCTAAATGGCTAAGGAACTAACTGTGTGACTACAATGGTATGAGGGGCTACATGACTACTGGTAACTACCATTACTACTGATAATGCAGCAGGTATTATTTGCCATCACTGCCTAATTGCTTAAGAGGAACTCATCAAAAACTGGAAGCACTATTGTGTCAGCAGCTATTCTCATGGAGTATCTCCAGAGCCATCGGATGATCCTGCTGTAGGCTACAATACGTATCAGTAAAAGCAAAGAGTGGTTCTGTGAGGAAGCTGTCATGTTGAAAACTCAGTTGGCAGGGGACGGTCTGCACATTGTTCTGTGTCTTAATGAGACGTTAACGACAGAAACCATGGCAGATTCTCATCAGATATTTCAAAACTCACTGCAAGAACTGCACTTTGTAAAGTGCAACAAATATCTTTTGTTCCTGGATTCTTTGCAAGCGTGACCTACAGCTCTTTAACTAACATCTCCCCAAAGCTACTTGTCATATTGTTCGCTAGCCCTTCATAATCACAACTCAAGATACATGAATTAGTTTAATGAAAATAACCCCCCATTTTCTGTCTCAGAGAATGCCCAATTCTCATTAATACTAATGGCTGTTACACACACGCGCTGACAGTAACCTCGCAGGTTTTATGGCTTAGTGATTTACCAATTATGCAGGCTGGTGTTAGTTTTATGGTGTGGATACTGCCTTCACGTTTCACATGATAAACACACAGGCTTGCATCTGGACGAAACGCAGTGGATTAAATAAAAGAAAACTTTCTCCTTGCCCAGCAGAACGCTTACAATTTGCATAAAATTTCATTCAAGGCCAGGCTGGATGTGGTTCTGGGCAGCCTGGTCTGCTGGTTGGTGACCCTGCGCATAGCAGGGGATTGGACTTGATGACCATTGTGGTCCTTTTCAACCCAGGCCATTCCATGATTCTATGATAACTGGAGCAGATTTTAGGAAGGGAAACTATCTTTCACCAAATGCTCCTTATTTGAGACTGCTCTGAAAGGAAACCAGTTCCATTCTCAGCTTGCATGGTGCTTATTAACCAACATGTGAGGTGGAAGCAAGAAATGCTGTGAGTACCCTCTTCTTAGGAAGTGAGAAAACTGCATTAGGAAGTTCCCTTGTGACTTCTCTCATCAGCAGACAGATGTTCTTGCCTAGTGCAGTACTCCTTACTGCAGTTTACTAGCAACTGCAGATCTTACTGTAAATGGGGTAATAAAACTAATTACTTCAAATCCACGTGTGTGGGGATCAGTAGTGGGGATTTTAGGGGTATCTTGAGGTATTCCTTTGAATAATATGCTCAGTGCTGTTGGTTGTATCTTTGAACTCATCTCTGTCTCCACTAGCAAGTACTGGGACCTTTGGCTAGCTTATGATCCTGTTAGCTCAGATCTCATCAAGAGCTGAGAAGGTGATGCTGCTTTCCCTTCATAAGTGCTAACAGACTGAGTGCTGTTGAGGTTCCTACTGGAAAATAGTTTAAGAGATCCACTTACTTTGGTTCCTATCTGTAGCTACTCAGTGGTTCCCAAAAATGATGTGTTCGGCCTACAGTCGGTGTTTTATCCCTCTGTGATGGTGGAACAGTACCTCATCAGACAGGAGAACACAGGAACGTTGTGTTTAAGTAAGCTTCACAGACAAAACAGAAGAAGTCTGTGGAAATCTCCACACCACATTTCTTGCTCTTCGTCATGGTTTTTTTCAGTAGAGAGGAAGAACCGACCATATAAGTGTTCCAGTGTGAGAAACTGCGTTGGGAAGTTACGGCCCAAAACTATTTTACATCAGTTGCTTATGGCAACTCCTGCATAATGGAGGAACTCAATGAAGAATGCAGTTCATATTCCTTTTCAGGTCTGTTTTACTTTCATAGTTTTTCAGTTTTTTTCCTTTTTTTTTTCTTTTAAGCGGGAAATTGCATGGTATAATTACAAGTTCATTTGCATTCATATTACAAGCTGTGAGCAAGTACGTTCTTTTATATTTAAAAAATATTGTTAGCAAGTGTGACTTGCATCCATAAATTTCCAGCATGGGACTGGAATCTATGCTTACTGCAAGTCCCTTCTCTTGTTCGCCAACAGCCAGCACCCTTCCTGTAAAAAGCAGGACATCAGGGAGGTCAGCAGCGTGGAAAATGCAACTTCATTTTATAGCGCAACAGGCAAGGATGTGGAGCAGCTCACTGATTGTTTCCTCAACACCAAATGTGCCTTTCGAGAATTGAAGTTCACAAACATTTTGTCTGACTTAATGCTTACAGACAAGCATGGCCGAATGTCATCCAGGGGATGCTGTTATTTCCTAATGGAAAAGTGTCTTCTGTTTGTTGACTTTTTCTTCGGTCTCTTGTCTCTTTGAGATGACAAAATTCACTCCAGTGGAAAACATTGCTGCAGTCATTTTACTACATGGACTTAGGTTGTTTAAATCCACATTAGAATAAGCGGGTTCCACTGATAAGCTCATCTTTCATTTATTTAATGAATGGAATTGAAGAGAACAGTTCTATAGTAGAAGTCTCCACTCCACCACATGCTTCTATAAGCATATAAGACAGCCCGTAAGCATCTTTCTGCCTGGTGAGCATTGAGCTGATCACTGGCTGATCATAATCATAGAATGGCTTGGGTTGGAAGGGAACCCAAGGATCATGAAGCTCCAACCCCCCCACCACAGGCAGGGCAGTCAACCTCCACATTTAATACCAGACCAGGCTGCCAGGGCCCCATCCAACCTGGCCTTGAACACCTGATGGCTGTCTCAAGGAGCAGTAGTGGTGTACTCAGCATGATGTCTTGCTGGTACCTCCCAGTGAGGTTGGAGCCATCTCCACACCCAGACCCTCGAGGTGAATCACATTGATCCAGCGGCTCCAAAAAGCTTTTCTTTCAGTAATTTAGCTGGAGCTGAGCTGCTTTTATGCCTCGGCTGGAGATAATACTAGTGAAATAGCAGTAACCTCACCAATGTACTTCTCTTCTGTATGTAAATCCTTTCAGGAAGTGCATGACAGCCTCCGTTTTCTATGGTCTCCGTTTGTAAAGAAGCTGTTATCACGGAATAAGTTTAATGGGTCGTGAATTCTGTGTTGAAAGGAGCTTCTCCCTCTGACTTCTGATCCGCCTGCAATAGACCTACTGGCTCGGCAGCAAGTGCGTTAGGCTAAATATGCTTCCTCCATTGACTCTGAAGGTAACGGCCCTAAATGCCTCATTAAATTTTCACGGGTGACTGAGAGAAGCCATGAGAAAAACACCACGCTAGCAGCGGGGTCTGCGGACCCCTCCCAACAGCGAACCCCACGGCCGGGGGCAGCGCGGCCGCGGAGCCCCGAGGGAGGGCCGGGTTCCACGCGTGGGCAGGGGCCGCCCCCCGTCCCCAGCCCTGCGAGGGGGGGGGAGGAGGAGGAGGAGGAGACCGACCCCCGGCAGCAGTCTTCCTCCGTCGCACGCCTCCCTATCCCCTCCCTCTGGCCTCAGCGCCGCACTGGCGGGGCCGGAGAGGGCAGGCGGCGCGGGAAGGCGGCTCTCCCAGCATGGACGAGCCATGTGTATCCTAAGGAATAACAGCAGCTGCTGCGCCCACGATGGGGAGCAGAGGAATGCGCGGAGGAGAGGGCTCGCTGGGGCAGGTGAGGAAGCGGCTCTCAGCGCGGATGCCGGGGAGGCGGGGAGGGTGTCGTCCTCGGGGGCGAGCTCAGCCGGAGGGACCCGCTCCGTGCCGGGGAAAGGCAGGGGCTCTCCGGTGGAAGTTCTTTTCGCCACCCGGAGGAGGAAAGGGGCTGAAATCTCTACAAGTCGCGGCAACTTGCGGGTTTCCCCCGAGTCCCAGGGGCAGAGGCAGAAGCGGTTGCGTTCAGCCCCTCCAACCCCGGACGCACTGCGGTGCTGTGCGGGGTTCCCCGCTCCGATGCCGCCCCCCATTCCCGGGACGGGTCTGCTCCGCGGGTCGTTGCCGCCCCCCAGCTGGGAGCGCCGGTCTCGTTCCGCTGCCGGCTTCGCCCCGGGCACCGGGTACGGTTCCGCGCCGCGGCGGTCAGGCTGCGCCGTCGCTGCTCTCCCCGTGAAGGCGCAGTCGGGGTGGGAGACGCCGCGCTGAGGAGCGGAGGGGAAATGGCGCCGGGAGCTGAGGGTCCGCTGCCCCGGACCCTCCCCAGAACCACCCGCTCGGCCCCCGGCAGCGGGCGGGCAGGGGAGCACGAACGGCTTTAACCTGCGAGCAGACGGCAGCGGGGTCGGGACAGCCCCACGGGCACGGGGAACTGAGGTGCCGCCTCCCCTCTGGGTGCTGTCCGTGATGGTCTTTTCCATCCTAAATACTGAAGGAATAGCCCAGCAGTGTGGTGGGGAGCACCCGACAAAGCTTCCCCCCCCCCATCCCCCTTTCGCAGGTGATGGGATGCTTTCAATTCCAGTGCCAACTTGTGTTGCGTTGTGCGGCTCCAAGTGAAGTTAGCGTTGAGGTCTTTCCCCGAAGTAGTTGTGAAAGGGGAGTCCTTGGAACTCTTTGCCGTTTTGTCTGCGTTCTGAATGCACGTCTGAATCACTTAATCATGTTTATTGTTTCCAACCACTCAAACGGAATAAAAATTACTTATCGTTGATGGAGCTTGTCCCGCAAGCTGTCTCACAGTATGTTTCCGTTGCGAGATGCAGCGCTGTGCAAACTACGGACCGTGGTATTGTTTATTGTTCTTCCCTTCTCCACCCCCACCCCCCACAGCGCCGGTATCAATCTGTTCCTCTTCTCTCCACTCAGAAATGATGGGAGTTTTCACCAGCGAGTTCAATATTCCCACTTTGGTCTGGGATTTTTTATCTTTTCTATTCGCTCCTTGGCTGATTTTCATCAAGCTGGCGTATAAAGGAGTGATGGCATTAAGCTAAAGGGCACTTTCCAACTCTTGGAATGGAGCTGTAGGTAGAATCAGTGCTGGGTTCATGGCTGTTGTTTACTTCCATCCCGACCACAGCGTTCCCTGCCCCTTTGTCATTCTCACTTTGTTCATTACGCCTTCTAACACCCCATTCACTTTAGTCTACAAGTTCAGATTTATGGCTGGTGGGGTTTGATATAGATGCTGCTCTTGGACTGTGCCTCATAGGAGATTTTGCTGCACTTTAACAGTATCTCAGCACAGTGATGGAGGACACCATCTTGTTTTCTTGTAGGATTACCTTCGGGACTTCAGTGCCTGCACACATCAGTGGTTTCATCTTAGGAGGATTGAAATTGATTTTTTTTTTTGCTATTATTTTTAGTTCAGCCAGTGAAAGACCCCATGTATGTCCTCTGACCCGTGGCCTCGCAAGATGAAGTGACACCAACAGTGAAGGATGTTGACTTGTGGTTGCTGCTGTAGGGCCTCCCAAGCAGTGATACCAGCATGAACACACTGTGCTGGTGGAGAGCCTGCTTGGTGCTGAGAGCAAAGCACCATTGTTGAGTATGCACTGGAAGACCTCTATATGTACATACTGAAAGAATTTTAAGCCATGAACCTCATGATTCCTTACTAATCCTTTTGTAAGGCCCACCTGAGGTTCTCGCTTCAAGCACAATGCAGGAAGGTTGACTTTCCTTCTCATCCCTAGCCCTGACAGGCCTCTTTGCTTTTAAATAATTTGGATTTCCAGTCCTGCAAGATGTTTGCATTGAATTAGGAGCAGCCAAGCTACTTGGTTAAATAGTGGTTTGATGAGAGATCTTCTGTTTTTACAACCGTGTTTACTTTTCAAAGTGATAGCAAATATAGGAAGGAAGACCAAGATTTTCTAGACTTTATAGTTCAAATAAACTTTCCCAGTCAATATTTAGACAAGGTCTTGATGGTTAAAGTTAACTGTGCAAGTCAATGTTTAGTCAAGGTAATGACTTGGTTTTTACAAACACTACCCAAGCATTCCTGCAAAATTAATCAGAGTTGCAGGATCACAGTACATTTGATCAGCCACTTACTTAGGAATAAAAATACATTATGACTTGGTCTCAAATGTCCCATGCTAGCTGATATTTCAGCAGTGCTTGCCACCAACCCTTTGTTGCCTCATTCTCGCAGCACTAGTTCTACCTGTAAAGCATGTGGGTCTGCACGGAGGATTTGTGGGATAAAATGGGGCCTATGCTATCTTCTTTTTATAGTTAGGGAAATAAGGCAGAGTTATACTGAGTACTATCTCTTAAAATGAACTGTAAAGCTGTGCAGTGCAGCAGCAGCCCTCAGGTGTGTAGCTTCAGGTGGTTTGCAGGACAAGGTGGGCGTTTCTGATAATGCAGTCATTGGATAAAATCTGAAAACACTTTTGGTGTCTGGGACAAAAATGATGTAATGAAATGCTGACCTTGGTACGCAGAGTGCAAGGCTGAGCTGTACTGTGGTGTAGGAAAGAGCTGGAGGCGTCTGCTGTGATTCTTCCTTTCCTGGGGTAGAGTGAAGGTCTTCATTACTCCAAGTTGTTGCTTTGGTCTCTCCAGCTGACACTAAAATAACAGTCTGGACTTCAGTTGTTCCAGACTTCTTTCCTCCTTGCTTTCTTCCTTTTTTCTTTTTTATTAGTTGAACCACTTGCAAATGCATTCCATGCAATTACATGGGTATTAGAGTAGATATTCATTAGGATTTTACTAATCTAAACCTCAAGTGCTGTTCTGCAAATTTGCCAGCTTTCGTAAGGGTGTGCTTGACTTCACCAGCAGCAGTGTTTTAGTACGAGTATTTTGATACAGTAGAATGAAAAGCATATATTCTAAATCAAGTAATTAATCAGATTTAAATATTTTCATTTGCATGCTTTGGCTTGACAAATAGAGAAAGTGCAACCCTGTACTTTGCACGTAACAGTAGGTTTTGCCCCAGTCTAGCCACAGTGGAATTATATTTCACGGCCCTGATTTAGGATCTAATCCACAAGTCAATCTTCTGTTTCTGTCTAAAAACAGCAAAACTGTTCCAACTGAGGAAAAGTGAGTAAACCCATTAGTGTGAGCTAAACAAAAGCAGGGAATTTGCCTCAAGATGTGTGCCGTTCTGAAGGATGGAAGCAGAGAGAGAGCTGTTGGCTTTCTTTTAATCTGTGTGTGACTTTTGGAGGTGTTGGGATGAAGTTGGTGCTCAGGATGACCAGCTGTGTGCCTGTGCAGCTGTGGGGGCTGTAGGCATCATTTGCCCAGCTGTGGGGATGTGGTTACCCAGCCCTTTAGACTCAGCTGCACGTTCTCAATGCATCTATCTGCAGCAGGACTGCTGAAGGGCTGTGTATTGTGTCTTGCTCTTAGCCATAGAATCATAGAACGGCCTGGGTTGAAAACAACCACAATGATCATCTCATTCCAACCCCCTGCTATGTGCAAGGTCGCCAACCACCAGCTCAGGCTGCCCAGAGCCACATCCAGGCTGGCCTTGAATGCCTCCAGGGATCCACAACCACCTTGGGCAACCTGTGAACAGTGCGTCACCACCCTCAGAGTGGAAAAACTTCCTCCTAATATCCAACCTAAACCTCCCCTGTCTCAGTTTAAGACCATTCCCCCTTGTCTTATCATTATCAACACATGTAAACAGTCTTTCCCTCTCCTGTTTATTTAGAGTCACTGGCACAGTCTGATGCCAGCATCTCACAGGTGTGAAGGTTTAGTTAGGTTGCTCTTGGAATCAGAAAGCAGGGTAACCCTAGCATGTCTTAGGAGTGCTGTGTTCTGGCACAAGAGGAGTGCCACAGGGCAGGCTTGGGCAGAGCTTCCAGCCTGTCATCCCTTATCCTTTCCATGGATAGTGCTTCTGCTGTCACTCCATTACTGCTGGTTTAATGAGGATCCACAAATAGTTACTTTTCTTCAAGGTAACAAATAGGACAGTGAAATACCTAAGTACACAAAAGCTCTGTTACACAGTTTTCCCTATATACGCATATATTTTTTCCTTAAATACATATTATATATAGATATACATACAAAGATTCATTAGCTGCTGCTTTATACAGAGCTTGCTCAAGTCTCTGGGTATTGCCAAGCAGCTGCAATGAGACACTGAGAGCTTTTTTTTTCCCCAGCAAATAGTGATTACTCTTGTGAGTAGAAGAACATCAGTTTCTTGAGAGTCTTTGCAATTCCCCAAGCCCGAAAGCAAATGAATAGAAATTTAGTGGACCACCTAGTTCTTGATATCAAATTCTCCAAAGAGGAGTCTGACCTAATTTATATTGTATTGAATCAAATAATCCTATCATGCATGTGTGCTTGCCATTTTGTTTTCCTTTTGTAGGCGTATTGCTGCCTTGCAAAATCTTCAGGTTTAGCAGTTAGGCAGCGTCCCTGTGGTGTTAGGAGGTGCTTTTAGGAGTAGCTGCTGGAAAATTACACGTAGAGGACAGTTGTGGAAAAGCAGATAATCAAGATATAACACTGAGAGTGCTGGAGTTATTCATACCCGAATGTGAGCCTATCATTGTGTAGCCCCGAGGGCAATCAAGACCCCTCCACTACAAAGCCTTCCCATTAGGGATGGAGCCCCAGTCTCACCGGAGTGGTTTTTGTAGCATAGAAAACCCAATGTAATAAAGATCTTTGTCATCTGTGTGATGGGGCAACTGGCAGCGTGATTGATGTGTTTCTTCTTTGCTAGAGCTGCTGCTGACAAGTGGGACTGAGTGTGTTTATTGGGGCCAGCATGCTTTGAAGTTAATTGGGCACTGATTAGTATCCAGGCACTGTAGTTGTGGCCTGCTGAAGCAATTCCTTGTGTTTCAATTCCTTTTCTGGTGTTATTCTCCAGGTAATAGGACCCATCAGTCTATCTGTGCTAGATCCCAAGATACGCTTTTGAAGTTTATCAGTCTCTGTAGGTATATTCATGCTTTAAAAAAAAAAAAAAAAGAGCTTTTAAACCCATCCAGCTGTATTTTTGGAAAGCTTAGGAAAGTTGTGGCCCTATAGAAATTGAAGATCATAGCAATAGTTACCTGAAGACTGTTCTTTGCTTTCAGAGCGGGTATCCCATATGCAGGACTCTTTTATGCTTATTCAGTAGATTTCAGGGAGGTTTTGCTTCAATCTCTTCCAACAAGAGTTGCTTTTCTGCTAAGAAGTGCATCTCCTCTCTTTTTAAATGCAATGTTTAAAGCCTTCTGGCTTTCCAGTTAAGGAAGTTTTTGCCCTCTGCTTTCATTCTGGGACAGCTGAGCTTTAACACTCCTTTGGAAGGAGTGAGTGATTAGCAAGTTAATGGCTTTGACAGTCACCAGATGACTCTCCTTGTTCTAGCTCCCTATAAAGCAAGAAAGGCCTTAATTCTTTCATAGCTGTGGAACAAATTGTATGATGTTACACTTCTCTTGAACAGTGTGTGGTCAACGTGGGCGAGAGAGTGAGCAGAATAATACACTGTATGATGTTCTTAGCCCATGCAAATGATACTTGAAACCAAGAGAGGTTCTTCAACTGTTGCTTTTACAACGGTTTTTTGCTAGCTTTTCTTTTCTGGCTGTCTGCAAGACTCACAGCATACTTAAGCAGGAAGAAAATCCACAGTCTGAAGGTGATTGGCTACAGAATGTAAAAAATAGATTTAAAATGAGGAAAAAAATGCATATTGAAGAGCAATGGGTGTTAGTTATTAGTTATCACTTTTAAGCAGTACTAAACAATTCAAAATGAATGCTTACTGCTAAGCACAGGGAATTTCAAAGCTGAAGTGAATTCTGAAGTGTCCCTACACTGAAGTCATGGAATAATGCCTTTTTGCTCGTATTTGATCATCTGGTGTGACATCTGCTCTCATGCCAACTGCTGTTGGTTAAAGGTTCACTTGCTAATACACAGTGTGGAGTAGTTTCTTAAGCATGTCACTTCATTGTACCTACAGAGAAAAGATGTCAGTGAGTTGGGGTGTCTGTGTGAGGTTATTGAAACTTCTACCTCTGCATTTAGAATTTGGAGATGGGGAGGCTTAAAATGTGCTCATTTGAGACATCAGGACCTCTGCTGTGAATCCAACTGGCACAGTCAACGTTCCTAAATGTTCTTTTACCCAATTGACTTCAAATCTGCTGAGAGATTGGTTACTTGAAGAGTAGCACCAATCATACTGGGCATTTCTCAACCTAAAGGATTATTGCTATCATTATTATCATTAATTTGATATCATTATCTTGTAGTACTTGAAGTGGCTGAGGGAAAAATCTTTAATTGATGGCTGGATGAGAAAAGTTTTATTTGTGTTCACAGCTACCTGAGATGCAGCAGTTAAACTATGTGAAAGCAGCAAAGAAAGAGAGTTGATTAAACTTGATTAAACTTCATTGGGTTTATTCAGGTCCCTTGAGTAGTTCCCAAGATCAGGCCAGAATGGAGCTATGCCAGCTGTCAGGACTCTGCTCCTGCAGAAGCACACAGTGTGTTGGTAGTTCGATAGCATTTACCAGCTCAGTTAAACTTGTGTAGTTTGCTTGTGGCTGTGGTGATGTGGGAGACTGCTTCCTCTGTCTCTGTTAGATTTTGAGGTTAACAGTGACGGGCTGCTGTACAGCGTTAGTTGCACTTCAGGATATTGCAGCCACTAAGGACTCAGGGCAGAAATTTTCAACTGAGCTGCATGACGAAGCCAAGCATAAGGGTAATTATGGAGAAAAAAATAAAATAGTAAAAAAAAAAAAATTAAAAAATGAAACTTCAATGCAGCCCAGCTGATACGCGTGGAATTGCATTGTTTAATCAACAGTCAATGCAGTGAATATTAATATTTCAATTAGCCCATTCATTCCTTTATGTAAGAATATGCACAGTCAAGCTATTCTCTTTGTTGCTGCCTTTTATGTCAGTTTTCTCCAAGCCTTGAAGCATACTAGCAGATTGAAACCTTCCAGCAGCAAGAGTAGATGATCTGCTGGTGTTTCTGTCCCAGCTGTGGCAGCTGTACCACCAACATCAAGGTTGATCAACCATCAAAGTCATCAACCACCAACACTGGGGGCTTTGCTCCTTCTTTAACAAAAAACATAAGTTATATCCCATGTTGGGGTTTTCACCCCTAAATGCACAAACACTTATAAATCTGGTCAGTGTGCACCAGCAACTCTGGCGACTTCATTCAGAAGTGCTCAAGGCTCTGGTTATGGTTTTTAAAACACCTGGTAGTTGATAGCAATGAAGACTCCCCTTTTAATCGTGCTGTAATTAATACAGAACAAATCAACAGGAAGTGGTATTTCACACAGCGTGCTGGCAGTTGGGCTCAAGTTTAAAAGCAGTGGAATATGGCAGAGAGTTTAATAAAAATCATTTTATGAATGGGTTTTTGTGGCTGCTGAAGTAATCTGAGTTTGTGGCTTCAGGACGGTTTTTGCCCATCATTCCTGCATAACACCTTTCATGTATTCAGACCCCTTTCTCTTCCTTCTGAAAACAAGAGAAATCAAATGTTTGGGAAGTCCTAAAAAGGATAACAGATTGAATTGACCACTTGCTGTTCCTGGCGCTTGGATTTTATGACCCTTACTTCCCCAGACATAGAGCTATTCACAAGCGCTGTGTGAGAGTTACAGCTGATGAAATTTGGTGAAGTTTTTTTTTCAAATCAGAAGAGCTGTACCGATTTACATCAAATGAGGGCTTGTCCACTGTTGCTATGTTACGTTTGTGGCGAATGCTAATTGATTTTGGTGCATACAGCTCCTCAGAAAAGTGAGAATTGTTATTGAATGAGTCCCGCTGTGCCAGGCTCTAGTTTCTGGATTTTTAGTGCAGAGTGATCCTGGAGAGGACATGAAATCCTCTTTATGCTGTGAAACAAGAGTGGAAAAAAAAAGTCGCCCTGCCTCGGCCATGGAGCATTTCACAGGCTTTGGCATTCCCAGTTTTGAGGCTGACAATGAACAGCAAGTGGTTTTCATAAGGAGCTCTGTGTGCAGCTCTGTTTCCTGCAGCAGGACTCCCGACCCAGCAAACTACTTCTGTGTGCTTGCCCCTGACTGACTGTAACATTACTTGTGCTTGGTTCTCTCCCTTCATTTCATAATGTGCCGTGCTGGGCTCCTGGCTAAGATGGAGAGATTGCAGAGCGGGGACTGGCCTCAGGATGGTTTGGTCCCTCACCATGCAGTGTAGAAGAAGCCCCATTTGTTAGCTTAAATGAGCCCATTCCCTGTGGCTAAAATTTAGGTGAAAAAAGCCCTCTTCTTTGTTGCTGGCCTCCATCTGCCTTGCTATTTACAGACAGCAAAAATCCAGACTAGCAATCCTGTGCACTTAACATGAGCCAGCAGTGTGTTCTTGCAGCTAGGAAAGCAAATGGTATCCTGGACTCCATCAGAAGAGAGGTGGCCAGCAGGGGCAGGGAGGTGATTGTCCCTATCTACTCTGCCCTCAGGAGGCCCCATCTGGAGTACTGCATCCTGGTCTGGGGCCCCCCGTACAAGAAAGACAGGGAGCTGTTGGAGAGGAGAGGGTACAGAGATCACTAAGATGATCAGAGGGCTGGAACACCTCCCCATGAAGACAGGCTGAGGGAGCTGGGCTTGTTCAGCCTAGAGAAAAGATGGCTGTGGTTGTGACATTTCACAACCTAAAGGGAGCCTATAAACGGGAGGTGAGTCAACTGTTTGAAAGGGTAGATAACAACAGGACAAGGGGAAATGATTTTAAGTTGAGGGAGGGAAGATTTAGGTTGGATGTCAGGGGGAAGTTATTATGAGAGTGGTGAGGTGCTGGAACAGCTGCCCAGAGAGGCTGTGTATGCCCCCATCCATCCCTGCAGGTGTTCACGGCCAGGTTGGATGGAGCCCTGGGCAGCCTGGGC
>PPHD01002811.1:4108-34032 GCA_002909625.1 Bambusicola thoracicus
CTCCAAAATGATCAACAAACTGTTTTGGTAACTCTTCTCTTTAAATGTATACAGACCACTTATTGCAGCCAAGAACCCTAAAATAGCCGTGTCGAAGATGATGATGGTACTGGGAGCCAAATGGAGGGAATTTAGCACAAATAACCCCTTCAAGGGAAGTTCAGGTGCATCCGTGGCTGCTGCTGCAGCTGCAGCTGTTGCAGTAGTGGAGAGTATGGTGACAAATGTGGATGCTGTGCTGCCGCAACCCCCTGTAGATGTGCCTCTCAGGAAGGCCAAGACAAAGGAAGGCAAAGGTGAGATTAAAAAATCTGACAGGGTGTTAGTGAGTGGTAGTGAGACAGTAGTCCTTCTGACTCTCACGCTTCTCTGTTCCCAGGACCTAATGCCCGGAGGAAGCCAAAAGGCAGTCCTCGTATTCCTGATATGAAGAAACCTAAAACAAAGAAAGTGGCACCTTTGAAAATCAAACTGGGAGGATTTGGTTCCAAGCGTAAAAGGTCATCGGTAAGCGACCCTCCTTCCTTGACGTTCTGATGGCATGCTAGAAATGCTGGGATCTGTGTGTGATTGCTGTCCACCGCATGCCTGCCTGAACAGCATAGCTTCCTTCTTACCTACCTCAGAGTGAAGATGATGACCTGGATGTGGAGTCAGACTTTGATGATGCCAGCATCAACAGCTACTCTGTTTCAGATGGATCTACAAGTCGCAGTAGTCGCAGTCGTAAAAAACTCAAAGCTGGAAAAAAGAAAAAGAAAGGTATTGCTCCACTGTCAGCTGGAGACAGAATTGCAGTTAGGCGTGTAGAGAGATGAGAGCAATGTCTGTAGCATTTGGATGCTTAACGACATACTTGAGAGAGGAAAATTAATGGAGAAAGAACCTGATACCTATTTCTAATAAGGAAAGGGTGCTCAGGAAATCTTTCATCGTCTTGGTAGAGGAACAGATACAGTACTGAGCTTTCGTAGCCTAAGCTACACCTTTAATTTCATTAGTGGAAGGAGGCCCAAAGGGACCTCCCTGCCCTGTTTAGTACATGAATGCACTTAGAGTTTTCAGCTCTGAATCTCTATAACTACATAGGCTGTTAGTGCTGAGGGAATGCCCATCCTTGCTGTAGAAAGCCTTTATCTGTGCCTTGCACTGCTCTAACTCGTCTTCCTCCTCTGCAGGTGAGGAGGACTCCACAGTGGCTGTGGATGGCTATGAGACTGATCACCAGGACTACTGTGAGGTGTGCCAGCAGGGAGGAGAAATCATACTCTGTGACACTTGTCCTCGTGCCTACCACATGGTTTGCCTGGACCCAGACATGGAGAAAGCCCCAGAGGGCAAATGGAGCTGCCCGCACTGTGTGAGTACAGGATTATCCCAAACTGTGCAAGTGATTGTGAAGGGGGGGAGGTCAAGTGACTTAATGCTATTCTGTACAAATAAAGTCATGAATGTGTCAGTATGACTTCTCTGATTTCTTGCTCCTGTAGGAAAAAGAGGGCATTCAGTGGGAAGCAAAGGAGGATAACTCTGAAGGTGAAGAGATCCTGGAAGATGTTGTGGGAGATGCTGAAGAGGAAGATGACCACCATATGGAGTTCTGTAGAGTCTGCAAGGATGGAGGAGAGCTGCTGTGCTGTGATGCATGTCCTTCATCCTATCACATCCATTGTCTGAATCCCCCATTGCCTGAGATTCCCAATGGCGAGTGGCTGTGTCCTCGCTGCACTGTGAGTTTCTACTACTACCATTCTTCTGTTCTTAAGAGAGAGGGTGGATCTAATTCTATTTAATCACCACACTTTCCTGGAAATGTTAAGTCCTTAGAGAAGACTATTGTATTTTGTTAGAGTTTACTGAGACCTGGTTGTTGTGGTTGAACTGTACCTTGCAGCTTGGTTGCTTTTTCTCTTTGCTGCAGAGCAGGGAGGATGGGGCTTATCACCATGCTCACACTCTATTTTCTTGGTCTGTATTTATATGTAGAAGCAACAGTATGAATGCAAGAAGACTGAGCACTTAAAGTATTCCAAACCAATGAGCTAAATGGCTTTTGTACTACAGTCTCTCTAATGCCGAGCCCTTTCTTAGTTGATGGAGGGAAATTTCACACTTGCAAGATGTTATTGAAATGAAGTATTGTAAATTGTTAGATGCATTCATTAGATGATAAGGACTTCTAAGATAATGATCAAAATGCAGTCTGCTTCAGGGCATGTCCCTGTGCTGAGCTGATAGTTTTACAGGAAAACATTTTCTGTATGAACTTTCATTGGAGTTCTGGTTGGATGAACTGAATTTTTTGGACCCTAGAAAGGTGACTAAATTTAGAGACTGAATTCAGCTTGGTATTTGCAAGTTCTGGAAAAAAAAGGCAAACTGGAAAAAGCTCAAAAAATGTTAGAAATAAGGGAATGGACACTTCTAAGCCCAAAGAGCAAATCTCGCTTGTGTAGTAAAGCTGCTAACTAAAGAAGAGAACTGTGACTCTTTGTACAGTCTCTGCTCCTCAGCACTTGAGGTTATAGAATACTTGCAGTCTGATGTGACAAGTGCCTCTACCTTTTCAGTGCCCAGCTCTGAAAGGAAAGGTTCAGAAGATCTTGATCTGGAAATGGGGTCAGCCCCCAGTTGGCCCTGCACCACCACGTCCACCTGATGCAGATCCTAACGCTCCTCCCCCTAAGCCTCTGGAGGGTCGACCTGAAAGGCAGTTCTTTGTCAAATGGCAGGGCATGTCCTACTGGCATTGCTCTTGGGTGTCAGAGTTGCAGGTGAGTTTAAGGCTCTTAACCCTGTCATAAGGGTGGTTAGGTATTTCTGTAGATAGCTGGGGAGGGATTCTTACAATCTGATTTTCTGTCTCAACTCCAGCTGGAGCTGCACTGTCAGGTAATGTTTCGAAACTACCAACGCAAGAACGATATGGATGAGCCACCTTCAGGGGACTTTGGAGGGGAAGAGGAGAAAAGTCGTAAGAGAAAAAACAAGGACCCCAAATATGCTGAAATGGAGGAGCGCTTCTATCGATACGGGATCAAACCAGAGTGGATGATGATCCATAGAATCCTTAATCATAGGTAGGGGAAGAAGCAAAGATGGTTTTGTGTTTCTCTCATCAAAATACCTGTCCCAGTGGAAGAGCAGGACAGTTTTTAACAATAGCTATAGACAGGGCTGAGAGGTGATGAACTAAAGTGTATCGTAACTGAGATGAGAAAGTGGGAGTTCTTCTGTTTATGACAAATATTGTTTCTGTAGCTTCTTTAAAGGATCCTTTTCTCCTTTCCCCTTTGAATGGAATGAGTAAGTGCTGTCTTCTCACTGTGCTTAACACTTAGTGTTTTGTTTTTTTCCCCTTCCCCTCCCTCAGTGTGGATAAGAAGGGGAATGTCCACTATTTGATTAAATGGAGAGACCTACCCTATGACCAGGCATCATGGGAAAGCGAGGATGTGGATATCCAAGATTATGACCTTTACAAGCAAGCCTACTGGAATCACAGGTAGGAGAAATATCAAGGTTATGTTCTCTTCCCTTGAGGAATGTATTTAAGTGTGTCAGTACCTAGCACTGACTGGATGTGTGGAGACAGCAAGGAATCATCTTGTTGTTGACTCCTTATTCCTTTGGTCAGAGGCCTTAAGCTTCTCCACCAGTTCATGAAATTTCCAGCTCTGTTTTCTTGAGTGTATTTGAACTGCCTGGTTTTGCCACTGTTCTTTGCAATAGTTTTCCCTTGGCCTGTTACGAAAGCTGTTCCATTTTTATATTCATGGGACTGTCTCCTTATAGGGAACTGATGAGGGGTGAAGAAGGAAGGCCTGGTAAGAAGCTAAAGAAAGTGAAGATGCGTAAACTCGAAAGGCCCCCTGAAACTCCCACAGTAGATGTAAGTTGCTGTTTACTGCTTAGGCACCATCTGACACTACTGGTTATTTTGAGTGGGGCTGGGACCTGTGGGGTAAATAGGGAACTTGAAGGGTGAGGAACTTGAAGGGTGAGGAGCACATGGCTTACAGTTTCTTCCTGGCCCAAAAAGTGGATAGATTATAGAACCTTCAGACCCATCTTCTCCATTGGGAAGTTACTGGCTGGCTCTTGGAGGAAGATTTGGACACCTTTTGGCCTGTTAAGGATTTGGCACTAGGATTAATCTGATTTCTGTGGAATGTCAATGTACAGTAAGGAATATGAGTGACTGGGGAAGGAGTCGTGGTAGTTCCATAGCTAAGGTAAATGATCTCAACTCCTCTTTCTTTCCAATGTAGCCAACAGTGAAGTATGACCGGCAGCCAGAGTACCTTGATGTAACAGGGGGAACCTTGCATCCTTACCAACTGGAAGGACTGAACTGGCTGCGATTCTCTTGGGCCCAGGGCACAGATACAATCCTAGCTGATGAAATGGGTCTCGGAAAGACTGTGCAGACAGCTGTGTTCCTGTATTCCTTATACAAAGAGGTGAGAGGCAAAATGTTGCTAGGAGAACACTATCTAGGGAGATTAATGCATCTGCTCACTCAGACAGCATCTAATGTTCTTACTGATTCTGTTCATAGGGCCACTCAAAGGGACCCTTCTTGGTGAGCGCCCCCCTCTCCACGATCATCAACTGGGAACGAGAATTTGAGATGTGGGCACCAGATATGTATGTAGTGACCTATGTTGGGGACAAAGACAGTCGAGCAATCATCCGTGAGAACGAGTTCACTTTTGAGGACAATGCCATACGTGGAGGCAAAAAAGCATCCAGAATGAAGGTAATGCAAGCCTAACTGGGAGAGGAGATGCAGTAGAATGGCTTTCAGCAGCTGAGATTCAAGTGCTCTGGAGTCTGTGGGAGCTGGTAATACTTTTGTTTCCAAGGGGAAATAACTGCAAGTTGATGACTAGTGGGTATTTTGTTAGGCTCCTACTGTAAACTGCTTTTAAGCGTTCCTAGCAGTCTAAAGTGTTACAGTACTGGAGAAAAAGGGGATCAACTAAGGCAATACTGACCATAGGCAAGTCCTTTTGTTTTTCTGCTTAATCTGTCAAGTTGTGCATTATACTTCCACAGAATTGCCAGCCTGCATAAATATGACCTGATATGTATCTGATGGAGGCATTTTTTTTAGTAGAACCTCAGTCTTTCTAGTTAAAAACACACCTAAAACTTTCTTAGTAGGGTTAAACACAACTGCTTGTTTTCCCTTACTTTAAATGCAGGAACTACTGATGGTAGTAACTTATTTGTTCTTGAATAAACTATTTATCCTCTAAGAATTAGTGTTTTGATGAGATGCTCTATTCCTGGTCTCTTTCCATAACATGCCTCTATTTGCTGCTTAATTTTGTTACGAGAACTGGCAGTTATGCTGAAGTAGCAGGGGGTTGAGGGGACTTACATATGTAGAACAAGTAAAAGAGATTGAAAAACTAGATTGTGTTGGGTAGTATTTTGGATCTTGTGACAGAAAACTGTGGGTATGAAAATCTGTTTTTATGTGCTGTTTGGCTATGGCTTGTTGGGACAACTTGGTGGAGAGACTACCTCCTTTGTCCTATGACATTCCCTAATGTCATTACTGTGCTTTCCTCTTCCTTTGCAGAAGGAGGCAGCTGTGAAGTTCCATGTTCTTCTCACTTCTTATGAGTTGATCACAATTGATATGGCCATACTGGGTTCTATTGACTGGGCATGTCTCATTGTAGATGAAGCTCATCGACTGAAGAACAATCAGTCTAAGGTACAGGAAAGCATAGGTAATAAGGTCTATAAGCATTATGTGTATTGCAGAAGGTGTTCAGAAGATTAGATAGCTGATCCTGAATGAGTAAGTTTGTCTGCCAGCTCTTAGTCATATGTTCGGTAGCAAATTTAATGCATTTTTGAGGGGGCCTTGAAGAGGAACAACCCTCATTATTAAACAGAAGGGGAAAAACCTTTCATTTGGATATTGATTATCATTGGTAACAGCTTCACTAGTATGTTTCATTAGTAAAAATAACTTCCTCTCTTGTGAATAGGCAATTGATGTATACTAGAAAACAGAAAAGCCTGGATGCTGCCTGTATGGCAAACAGGTATACAGATTGTAAGGTAAATAGGTATACAGGTATAGGACCAGAGAGATTATCATGTTACAAAGGAGTAATGAAATGAAGAGCTTACCCGTGTCCTGGGCTCACTGAAGGGCTCCACCAGGAGCAATCTACAGAGAGAGATCCTTCCTCCTTGGGAGTCAGCCCTTAAATGGGGTCTAGGAGGGGTGCAGCCAGGCTCCATCCCTTCCGGTCACTCAGGTGAGATTGTGTTCACCTGTGCCCCTGCGGCTGACTCAGCGCTCACCTCAGGTGGTCAATCAGAGGTTCAGGCTGTGATTCAACAGTTCCCATACACTGCCATTCTCAGTAATAAGCATCTTTGGGAGTAGAACATACATCTGGATCACCTCTATTCTGGAAGGGCTAATCATATTGAGTATTAAAAAGCTGCATGGGTTGCAGTTATTCTGCTTCCAGAGGAATCTTGTCTTCTGCATTCATCTAGCTCTGTAGCAGAGCTAATTAGATGTTATAGAAATGGGAGAAGTGGGCAGGAGTGTTCAACAGTGCCTGGGTAAACGCTGAAAGCCATACAGCTGCTTTCATATGAGGCTGCACCTTTACCAGGCGTGTTTTAATTCAGTGGAATTGACGGTACTTTCCTAATCCAACTCTTCCCTAAGCTCTTGTTTTAAATCTATATCGATTGTCTGTCTTTAGCTAGGTTCTAGGGCTTAGTACACTAAAAGCAACTGCTAATAGCAATCTGGTTTTGTAGTTTCTTGCAGACTGTAAGACTGAGTCCCCTCTGTGTAGGGGATTGGAGGGAAATGGGGAAGAGAAAACTGTAGCCTTAGCTCTTCAGATCTGAGTGTGGTATCTTGTGATCTCTCTATCAGCTGTGCTTGCAGCAGTTTTGAGATATTTTTACTGTAGGCACTAAGATTTGGTGCTGCCCTGTGCTTAGAATTGGAATTATTGGGAATGGTATTGAACACTTACTATTTGTATTTATATTCATGAACTGAAAGAGGATATAAAGGCTCAGTGTCACACTGTGACAAAGTAACGATTGGTTATCCACCAAGACTGTTACATTTACCTTTTTCTAGAGGAGTTTTGTATCCCTTAAGGACAGTTTTAGGTATCTGTATGCAGGGCAGCTCTTGACAGACAGTGTTGGTTACCTGCCAAATAGTGTTGCTTTTTTTTAATTACAATGAGTAATTCCCAACAATGTTTTCATCTTGGAATAAAATATGGCTATAACTATACAGAGAGAACAATCCTAATGGAAGGCACTAGAAGAAATCCTTCTGGTATGATAACCAAAATAAGTGTTGGTATATATTTCTTCTAATATTTGTCATCTAGTATGAGAGCTGCTCCAAAAGTAATGCCTCCTATTTTATTATGTTGGCCCACAACATTAGATGTGGATCTTGGTGATGTGACAGTAGAGGTTGAGTCTTCTACCAGTATTGATAGATTTCTGTTGCTGTGTGACAGATGGAAGCAGAGAAACAGTCTGACAAAATGGCACCTGACATGAAAGTGCATATGATACAAAGGTGTTGCTGAATTCCTCCATGTGGACAAAACGGCACCCATTGGCGTCTATTGATGCTTGCTGAATGTTTATGCAGGCCAAACAGTGGATGTGAGCCCAGTGGGTAGCATGTTTTAGCAGTGGTGACAGTGATGTTGAAGACAAGCCATGTTCTTGAACAGCCATGTACAGCTGGTGGAATGAGCATGGAACGCAGGCTTTTATTCATCGCTGTTGAAAACGTATAGCTGATGGTGGTGATTAAGTTGAAAAAAGATATCATTTTGTAGCTGAGAATTTGTCTGTAAAATTATACTGTTGTGCTCTTTGTATCTGCTGTAGTTTCCATGGAAATAAATAGGAGGCATTACTTCTGGAGCAACATACATACAAGCTACTCTCATTCAGTTTGACATTGTATCATGTTAAGTATAAAATAAGTCCATAAATAAACTACTACTTCATTGTCACTTTGTGCTAGTGAACATGGTATACTTGTGCTTCTCAGTTCAGTACTGTAACTGCTTGCTAGCTCTGTCTAGAATTACTTCATTGTTGTGAAAGCTAGCGCAAATTACTTCAAAGATATATTGGCAAACCCTTGACTCTTTCTCCTCTGCTTGTTCAGAACTCTGGAATGCTGCCAGGATTGATATGAATAGGAAGAGTGACTTAGTTATTTCTAGAAGTCTTGAGGCAGAGAAGTAAAACTGTAGAATGCTAATTTAGGAGGAAAAAGTACATAGTATAGCAATCTGGAAATGATTGGTGGTTTGAAAGCCTGTAACTTAAAAAAAAAAAAAAATGCAAAGGAAACCTTTTAGTACCTGATGACTTACAGGACTTGTCACAGTCACGTTTCAATTATGCACAACAGTGATCCGAATGAGATCAGTCTAGTGATGCTGATTGGAATGGCAACTACTAGGAGCACTTGTCCAAACAAGCTGATGGGAATCTAAATCAAACTGCAGCTTGCTGGTTTTTTAAGAGCATTTTTTAGTAGGACTATGACTTCTAAGCCTCTTTTTTTTTTTTTCTCCTTTCCGTTCCTTCGCTGCTCTCTACAGTTCTTTCGTGTGCTGAATGGTTATTCCCTCCAGCATAAGCTGCTGCTTACGGGAACTCCCTTGCAGAACAACCTGGAAGAACTGTTTCACCTACTGAACTTCCTGACACCAGAGAGATTCCAGTAAGTCTTGCAGTGCAAATCCAGGCCAAACTTGCCTGTCTTGTCACTCCTGTCCCCCTGTTTTTTTGGTGACGTTTTCTTTAGTGACTTTTGCTTACTGTCTGTTTCTCCACAGTAATTTGGAGGGCTTCTTAGAAGAGTTTGCAGATATTGCCAAGGAGGATCAGATCAAGAAGCTACATGACATGCTGGGCCCACACATGCTGAGACGCCTCAAAGCTGATGTTTTTAAGAACATGCCTTCTAAGACTGAGCTTATTGTCAGAGTGGAGTTGAGTCCTATGCAGAAGTGAGTGTGAGGATGGAGGGATGACCAGGTGTTGAACTACTACTGTTTTGTTCTGCAATTCCAAAGAGGACGTTGAAGTAGACTCGTCCTCACTCTAGGGCTTTCTGCACAGTGGATAGGAGGAAGATTTTGTGTTGCCACAGAGGGGAGAAGTAATCCTGTGCTCTGATGTAGAGGGATGAAAGGGATAGTAACTGCCACTGGCAGAGCAGTCTAGGTAGCTGACAGGTAATGCCAGAAATTGTTCAGACACGAGCAAGTGTATGTTAGTCGTTCTCATGAGAGGTGTTTGAGTTGTGGTCTTTGTTTTCTTTGTTATTTTCAGGAAATACTATAAATATATTTTGACAAGGAACTTTGAGGCACTGAATGCACGTGGTGGTGGTAACCAAGTTTCATTACTCAATGTTGTTATGGATCTGAAGAAGTGCTGTAACCACCCCTACCTCTTTCCCGTGGCTGCTATGGTATGTCCTGTTGCTGACTTACTCTTACGTAAACAAATTCCCAGCTGGCTGCTACTGGGGAGCCATTGAGCTCCCTGTGAAGTTTTGGAGGGATTCTCTTTTCTGTTCTTATGCTTCTATTTTTCTGTTTTTCTTTGTGAACTGGAAGCCCTCTCCTTTTCCAGTATCTTTATTTTTTGAGAAGTTGGAATTATCTTGTGATCCATACAGAGTGGTGGAGGCAGAGTAGGGACTGAATTAGGAAGAGGTGATCTAGGAGACAAGCTGAGAGAAAATGGATGGGGTAATGCTGTTTTGTGTGAGCAGTGCTATGCATTGTGTCCAGTTGACTCGAGTGAGTCAGCTTCTGATGAACGCAGGAAAGAACTAATATCAAGATATATATATTCTAACAGTTTTCTTTCCCACCCCCACTCTCTCTGTTTTCAGGAAGCTCCAAAAATGCCAAATGGCATGTATGATGGTAGTGCTCTTATTCGAGCATCTGGAAAGCTGTTGCTGCTTCAGAAGATGTTAAAGAATCTCAAGGAAGGAGGTCACAGAGTGCTCATATTCTCTCAGGTACACGGGAAGTTCTGTCCCTGAGGAAGGGAGCCTGTTGATCTGGTGTCTCCTTGTCACTCACTTTTTGTGTGGTAATTTTTGATATACAGATGACTAAAATGTTAGACCTTCTGGAAGACTTTCTAGAACATGAAGGATACAAATATGAGCGGATTGATGGAGGAATCACAGGAAACATGCGTCAAGAGGCTATTGATCGCTTTAATGGTAAGGATTCTCCTCCTTCACATACAAAATGAAGATAGTTGTCTTGTATGTGCATAGTGGTCAATACGGGATTAAATGTAGCCTGTCTTCCATTGCTGTCCTGGAATCTTAAATTAGTAGTGATTCTCCTGAGATTATGTGGGTTGAGTAAAAATCCTCAGTTGAGTGATGTACTCCCGCTTGATTCATTTTGTCATCTCCTTTTATTCAAGCTCCTGGTGCTCAGCAGTTCTGCTTTCTGCTTTCAACTCGAGCTGGGGGTCTTGGTATTAACTTGGCCACAGCAGATACTGTGATTATTTATGATTCAGACTGGAACCCGCACAATGATATCCAGGTGAGTTTGAGTGAGATCACCTTGCTACGGTGCCCTTGTGAGGAAAAGGGAAATAAATGTGTCAGGAGTAGTGAAGGAATGTGACTTCCTTCTAGAAACATGCAAAATTAGAGCAGTGAGGATAGGTAGAGGTGGGAAGTAAACAAGTGGAGTGTTCTTCCAAGGCTCATCTTAACTAATGTTAAGAGCAAATATGAAGGCAACTGGGGAACTTCTGTGGAGGTAGGTAGTGTGTAGCAGACTAGTGCTTATATAGCTCCAGACTGTTCTGAGCACATCTCTTTTCTAGGCCTTCAGCCGCGCACATAGAATTGGACAGAACAAGAAAGTAATGATATACCGCTTTGTGACAAGAGCATCAGTGGAGGAGCGCATCACTCAGGTGGCCAAGAAGAAGATGATGCTAACTCATCTGGTAGTGAGACCAGGGTTGGGCTCCAAGACGGGCTCCATGTCCAAACAGGAACTTGATGATATTCTCAAATTTGGTACTGAAGAGCTCTTCAAGGATGAGGCTACTGAGGGGGGTGAGTGCCTGAAAGTGATAATGGAGGAGATGGGGAGGACTGGATCTGTATTTTAGCAAGAAACTATAGTTACAGTGCTCATCATAGCTCTATGAAGAGGTCTGGGTGCCATATCCTTTCCTCGTCCCTTAAGATCCACGTGACAAAATGTCTGTGCTTACTCCCTCAGGGGATAACAAGGAAGGTGAGGATAGCAGTGTTATCCACTATGATGACAAAGCAATTGAGCGTCTGTTGGATCGGAACCAGGATGAAACAGAAGACACAGAACTTCAGGGCATGAATGAGTATCTCAGCTCTTTCAAAGTGGCCCAGTATGTGGTTCGTGAAGAGGAGATGGGGGTGAGTATGAGGTGTAGATCAACTAAAGTCTTCTGCTGACTGATGTTCAGTTAAGCACTGTTGCTTTTAAGGGTGAGCAGGCATGTATCTGCTCAAACACTGGGGCTTGGAACACAGGATTCCTAATTTTTTTTATTCTTACTTCTGTGTGGCAGGAGGAAGAAGAAGTGGAACGGGAGATTATTAAGCAGGAGGAGTCAGTGGATCCCGATTACTGGGAGAAACTGCTCCGCCACCATTATGAGCAGCAACAGGAGGATCTGGCTAGGAATCTGGGCAAGGGCAAACGTATTCGCAAGCAAGTTAACTACAATGACGGCTCACAGGAGGATAGAGGTACAAACCTGGGGGAACCTGGGGGAAATGTGTAAGTATGCATTACTGGAAGAATAACGGAGTAGTGTCTCAGGCTCACGTGCTGTTTTTCTTTCAGACTGGCAAGATGACCAGTCAGATAATCAGTCAGACTATTCAGTTGCTTCTGAAGAAGGAGATGAGGACTTTGATGAGAGATCTGAAGGTAAGCTCTGGTGAAGCCAGAATTCCTGATTCATTTTCTATGTGTGAAAACATCTGGGACTTGATTTGGATGCTTGGTATGCTTTGTGGTGCCTTTCTGCAAGGGAGATAGTCACACAACAACATACTGTGCATTGTCTGTCCTCCTCAGCTGCGTTTCTCTCTTCAGCAGCTCGTCGGCCTAGCCGCAAAGGCCTGAGAAATGATAAGGATAAGCCCCTGCCTCCTTTACTTGCTCGAGTGGGAGGGAACATTGAGGTAAGTAGTACTGGGATAGACTTCTGCATTCAAGCTGCTTCTGTATGGCTCTTTCCATAACTTTCTTTCTCTTACTCTAGGTCTTGGGTTTCAATGCCCGCCAGAGAAAAGCCTTTCTCAATGCCATCATGCGCTATGGAATGCCACCTCAGGATGCATTCACCACTCAGTGGCTTGTTCGGGACCTCCGTGGCAAGTCAGAGAAAGAGTTCAAGTATGACATTAGATAGGGATAGAAATGGACAACATCTAGCCCCTTTAAGGAATCCTAAAACTATAGAATCATTAAGGTTGGAAATGACTACTAAGATCATCTAGTCCAACTGTTAGCCTGTCACCACCATGCCTATTAACTGTGTTTGGAAGTGCCATGTGGTTCTTTTCTTGAAAATCTTCAGGGCTGTTCACTTCTTCCTGGGCAGTGTCTTTTTTCTTTATTTATCTAACTGCTTGTCTCTTCACTGTGCCAGGGCCTATGTCTCACTGTTCATGCGCCATTTATGTGAACCTGGAGCTGATGGTGCGGAGACGTTTGCAGATGGGGTCCCACGGGAAGGTCTTTCTCGACAGCATGTCCTTACTCGCATTGGAGTCATGTCACTTATACGCAAAAAGGTGAGTGTATGGCAGAGCAATGCAACCTTCCCTCTCCGTACACCTTCTCTAGTCACTGAGATGCTGAACTAGAGAGTTCTCTCTTCACGTATTTCTTTGTGTGTTGAGTGATTTGTAACTTCCTGGTTTGAGGATGAGGGTTTACATGACTCCTCCAGCTGACACATCTTTCTTTCCCTCTCATGCAGGTGCAGGAATTTGAGCATGTGAATGGCCGCTGGAGTATGCCAGAACTGGCAGAGATAGAGGAGAACAAGAAACTTTCTCAGCCAAGCTCACCCTCTCCCAAAACACCAACTCCTTCAACACCAGGGGATACTCAACCAAATACACCTGCCCCTGTCCCTCCTCCTGGTGAGAGCTTCCCCCTTGCACAGTCCTGTGTCCTGACCTCATCCTGGCTCTTCCCCTCACCAGCACTGTGGTGGTGGGGTCTGGGGGTGGACACAGATGAACTTACCCTCTCGAGTTAGGAGGGTTGCTGAAGATATTTGCAAACCCTTAAAGGCAAGAGAGGACATCAATGAGAATAAACACCCTGTGTTTGTGGTTGGTAGGAAATTTGTGGGTTCATCTTAAGTGAAATTGTTCCCTCTTGAATGGACACAATCTCTAGGAGCAAATAAGATATGTGCTTGGTTACAGTGGGGGAAACACTTCACTGATGGCTTCTTTTCTTCTTTTATCTGATGTGCCGTTCTGGTGTGGGGAATACACAGAAGAGGGAATAAAGGCAGAAGACGGAGCCAGTAACAAGGAACAAGGAGAGTCTGCTGAACCAGAGAAAGAACTCAGTGCCTCTGCTAATGATACAGAGGTCCCTATGGAGGTGGGTGTTGGAATGCTAGTTTGCCTCATGGAGTTGCAAATGTCTCTACTTAGAGATGATTCTCCTCATGTTCTCACAATCAGTGTAACAGTTTTGTGCATCTTTGCTTTTCAAACTGATTTGACTGTCTTGTTTGCATACACTGCTTTGTTTCACTACTCATTGATCTATCCTCAGCAGTGTGCCCAGCCTGCAGAGACAGCACCACAGGAAGTAAAATCCCCAGTGAACTCCACAGAAGCAGACGAGAAGAAAGAAGAACCAGAGGTGAAGGAAAGAACAGATGAGCCAATGGAAGTGGAGAGCAAAGGTATCTCTAGAGATGTTTAATACATTGAACACAAACAACTGAACCAAAAATGAATGCCGGTATCCTCCTAAAGCTGCAACTTCTTTGCCTGAGTTCTTCACTGCATAGAAGCAGACATAAATGTATATAATTGGTGGGGACTGTTCCAAGACTTTGAGCAGGGAGTCAGGGAGCACTTGGGTTTCACTTACTGAGGAACAAAACCTTGGAATCACAGCTACATCTCATACTCCCTTTCTCTCTCGCAGCTGATGTGGAGAAAGTGGAAGACAGAGCACCTACTGAGAATACCTCTGAACCCCCTATAATCACCTTGGATGAGAAAGGTGAGTTGTGATAATTCCATTCCTAATTCCCTTCATGATTCCCTCTCCTGCAAGGACTTCTTGTAGGTCTAACTTGCTGTGCTATCTGCCATGTTCTTTCTAACGACTTCCTGCGTGTACAGATGAGAAAAAGGATGATGATAAGAGAGATGTGGTGATGCTGCAGAACGGAGAGATGCTGAAGGAGTCAGTAGATGAAAGGCACAAAAAGGCAGTAAAGCAACGGTTCATGTTCAACATAGCTGATGGTGGCTTCACAGGTAAGTGAGATCTTTTTATATTTTAAGTTATCCCCCGTTCTCGTTCATGAGGTAACTTTCAGTTATTTTTGTGTATCTTGCCTTTCCAGAATTACACTCCCTCTGGCAGAACGAAGAGCGGGCTGCAACTGTCACAAAGAAGACATATGAGATCTGGCATCGGCGTCATGACTACTGGCTACTTGCTGGAATTATCAAGTATCCTTACCCTGAGAAACCAGTTCGCTCCCCTTGTGCTTTAAATCTTGTTGTGAAAGTGACTGTTCTGGGCCTGGCCAGAACACATTCAGTGAGAGAGTGCTTTTATCATTCAGTAGAGTGAAAGAAATGATGGGAGGAGGGTTTTAGTGTCGGTGTAGTTAAGACCTAGCAGGAAATAGTTCTCATTCCTCTTTCTTGGCTCCTGTTCCTCCCTTCCTTGTGTCCCTGTTCCTGAATCCTCTTGGGAACTGTCTGCGTGGACTGTGTATTCCCATGTTCTCACTACCTTTGTTTGCCTGAGCTCATCCCATCTCAGTCATGGCTATGCCCGTTGGCAAGATATTCAGAATGATCCGCGTTACGCCATCCTCAATGAACCCTTCAAGGGGGAGATGAACAGGGGTAACTTCCTGGAAATAAAGAACAAATTCTTGGCAAGGAGATTCAAGGTAAGGCACCTTCACTGTGACAAGTGCCTTTCAGCAAAATGTGCATTTAAGAACAAGATGGTTTCCTTGCTGAGGTTGCTGTTTTGACACTTTTCCACTCAAAGTGAAGGCTTCTGCAGTACCTTTTTTTCCCCCTCACAAACTAAACGTTTGTCAAAGGCAGCAGATCCACGATTAAATCCTTTCCATTAAAAGTGATGTTGGGGTGCTTGACTGTGTTTTCTCTCCAAATGTTTCTTCAGCAACTGGCATACAGGAGAATTCAAGTAGCTGTTTCTGTTACAACTTCTGCTTGGTGTACTGCAAACTGTTGGATGCATCTAGGGGAACTCAAACGTTGTGTAGTGGTGAATTGGTGAAACAATAGCTTTTAGACCATCTCAATCTATTTGGGAGAGACTGATTCAGCTCTGGAAGCTAAGATCAGCCCAAGTTAGGCCATGTAATTCTGAGTCTTGGAACTAAACATGAATATAGTTTGGCTGATCAGCTCTGCTATAATAGAATTCAAATTGATTTCTTCAGCGGTCTCTGGCATTGTTTAACAGTCTCTCTTAAATTCTTATAAGTAATGTTGGATACTTCTCAGGTTAAAAAAAAAAAAAAAGCTTCATCTCCTGTGCTTCATGCAGAAAGACCAAATCAACAAAGATTTGCTTCAGAAGTCCTTTTAAAAAGGCAGAGGAATAGGAATCTGTTCATGGCACTTATTTTAGACTGGTCGTAAGTTGGTTTTCTTGTATACCGCGCCTGGCTTAATGAAGCTCTTCATTGTTTCTTGATATGTAGACAGAGCTAAACAGAAGAAAGGAGTTTCAGGATCTCACCTTGTGACAGTTGACAACTAGACCGTGAAGACTGTGGTGGGAGGTGGAGGGGGGTGTGCAAGCAGGCTGCTTTTTCAGGCAACTCTTGGAAGTCTTCTCTCATGACTGCTCCCTCTTGCAGCTCCTGGAGCAGGCACTGGTGATTGAGGAGCAGTTGCGGCGAGCTGCCTATCTGAATATGTCGGAAGACCCCACTCATCCCTCAATGGCTCTGAACACACGTTTTGCGGAGGTGGAGTGCCTGGCTGAGAGTCACCAGCATCTATCCAAGGAGTCGATGGCCGGGAATAAGCCTGCCAACGCTGTGCTGCACAAAGGTGATGCTACGGGCTAAGCCAGAGTGGATGCCTTGAGCATCGCTGTCCCCTCTGGTCTTTCTCACGTGTGGTGCCTTTTTTTCCCTTTCCCTCCCCTGAATACGTGTCCCTTTCTCTTCTAGTCCTGAAGCAGCTAGAGGAGCTTCTGAGTGACATGAAGGCAGATGTGACGCGCTTGCCCGCCACTATTGCCCGTATCCCACCGGTGGCAGTGCGCCTGCAGATGTCAGAACGCAACATCCTCAGCAGGCTCGCCAACCGCAGCAGTGAGCCCCCTCCACCGCCCCCTCCCCAACAAGTATGTGCCCTCCCTGCTTTGCAGGCGGGGGTGTCTCGGGGCTATGTGGGGAAATAGCCCCCGTACCACGGAGTCTAGCGGCTGTTCTCTCGCCCTACAGGTGGCGCAGCAGCAGTGAGTCTCCAGCCCAGTGCTGTCAATCTTTTGGCCAAGCCGAAGTGACCCTCCCCACCCCGCCCCTTCACACTCTGCCCCTCTGCCTGACATTCCTGACCGGGTGCCGTTTCCCTCCGTGGAAGCTGCCGTGCGAGTCTCTGGGAGGAGGAGAACCTCCTTCTGCTGCGGCCAGCCCGTTGGAGCGAGGAGTGTGCTTAGGAGAGAGGGGGACGGATGGATGATGGACTCTGTACATAGTGACTGAAGGCCACGGTGCCATGTCTGTTACATGGAGAACCTGGCTGCGTTGCTCGCTGCCTCCGCCTGGAATTCCAGATTTTCAGTTTTCTAATTTTATTTTGGGTTTGTTTACCGAGGTGACTGCACAGGCGAGATCAAGCAGAAGCCAGGACAGAGACAAAGCTACCTCCATCAAGATCCTTTTTAATACAGAAACTGACAGGACTTGTCTGCTAGTTAAGCAGCTTGGAGAGGGGAAAAAAAAAAAGGAGAAAAAAAACCAACAAAAGGACAAAAGCAGAGCAAAATCTTGGTAGAACTGAAAAATAAAGTTTCCTTGTATTTTACTTGGTTGTTTCCCTTGAACCTTACTACAGCGCTGTGGTGACCGGCTGGATTTTCCCCTAGCGTTAATGAGCTCTGGGTGCTTATTGCTACGTGGCTGAGGTCCTGCGTCCGTGGAGCAGTAATTATTTTCCTGGGGCTTAAGCCCAGCGCGGCCGCCTACCTTCTGCTTTCGCTGCGTTTACGCCTCCCGGCGGCCCGTAAGCAGCCCCAGCCGCCCCGAGCTCCGCGCTGCCGTACGGCGAGCCGCGGCTCTCACGCCGACTCGTGACGTTCCCTCCCGCAGCCAATGGTGGGCCGGGGGCGGGCCGGCGGCGGCGCGCGTGCGCGGAGGGTAGGCCCGCACGTGGGGGCCGCGGCGGCGCGGTGGTCCCGGCGGTACCGGAGCCATGGGGCGGAAGCTGGACCCGACTAGGAAGGAGAAGCGCGGCCCCGGGCGCAAGGCCCGCAAGCAGCGGGGAGCCGAGGTGGAGCTGGCCCGCTTCCTGCCGCCCGGTAAGTGCGGCCCGGGCCGGCGCGGGGCCTTGGCGGCGCCCCGGGGCGCGCCGCCTGAGTGCCGCTTCTGTTTCTGCAGAGGCGGAGGCCGGCCGGAAGAAGCTGTCCAGCCACGCGAGGAGGAGGTGAGTGAGGGCTGTCCGGCCCGGTACGGGGTTCCCGACCGGGACGGGTCTGAGGTCTCACGGCCGCTTCTCTCCGCCGCAGGGCCGCCAAGAGACGACTGGGGGTGGCGGGGCGGACGAAGCCGGGAGGAGGACGGCGGCCCGCGGGTGAGTGGCGGGCCCCGAGCCCTGCGGTGTGCCCTGCAGCGGCGCGTTCTCGGCTGCTGCCGTCGGCCCTTCCCTCAGACGGGGCTCGGGGGCGGGCGGGTGGCCTGTGGTGCACACGGAGCTGATGGCGCGGGGCAGCTGCTCTCGGGAACTCTGCCTACCTTCTAACCTTTTGTTCCCCTATAGTTAAAGAGCAAGGGGACCCTCAGGAGGAGGGTAGTCCCGTAAAGACAGCGGGACAGGCCCCTCAGCACCGGCCTGGCTTCAAAGACGATAACGCAAAATGGCTGACCCCAGCCAAAGGCAAGAAGAGCCTCTCCAAGAAAACCAGCGTGGAGTTATCCAGCAGTGGCGAGGTGGAAGAGGACAGCTGGGAGATGGAGGAAGAGGAAGAGGATGGGAGCAGCGAGGAGCTGATGGATGATTATGGCGCTTCGTCCTCTGAGGAGGAAGAAGTAAGAACTTTTTGGCTTTAATTTTGCTAGGAATCCTCGGCTTTTCTGGCTGCAGGGGCCCAGCAGGCCTGGGGGAAAAGGGCAACCTGGCCACGAGAGCTGGGGGTGAGGTGCTGGAGGGCATTTCTCACCCCACCAGAGCGAGTTCAGGTTTATCAGCTGGACCGAGTAAAACACTGAGTGTCTTGTCTCGTTATCCATTTTAAACAGAGCAGAAAAACTTAGTAGGGAGCAGAGGGTAAGGGGGTACCTAATGGCATTGGTTTGTTAACCTTTTTTTTCTCTATTTAGTTGCTGCCCATTGAGAAAGCTGCCCTGAAGCAGAAGGCTGACAAGTGAGTATTTGTCTACATTTGTAAGTTAGTAGAGTCTTTCCTGGACGGGTGAGAAGCCCACGTTACTTTTGTTCTTTTTCATTCTCTTCTACCAACAAGGCAATAATTGTGAAGCATCTGTGCAACACTGTTTTGCGTGAGACATCCCTTCTTTTCTTTACGCTTAGCGGAGATCTCAGTGAAGACGATAGTGAGGAGGACGAGGTGGCTGAGGAGACCAGCAGGCAGAAAACGGAACAGAAGGAAAAAGAAGACACAGATCTGCAGCTCAACCTGGAGATAGATGAAGAATTCAAATTGCCAACTGATGAACAGATTGAGAAAGAGAATATCCTTTCCATCTGTAGCATCTGTAAGCTATATGTAGGCAGCAGTATGGAGCCTGTGTACAACTGAAGAGCTTTGTTTTAATTTTATCATAAGTATCGTTTTAGCACAAGCGCTCTGTGCCTAATAAGGCGTTTTTAGATGGGCTATTGTAACAGCGTACAGCATAGCTAAGAAGTAGTTACAACCTTTCTAGAGCCCAGAGCCACTCCCAGTCTTTCTAGCCTTAAAGCATGTGGATGTCTACCACATAGTTTATCCTCCTCTACCCTAATTTTCCTAGCAGGCCTTTATCCAGCCAGTTTGTAGGGTCTCTGCCTAGCAGTGATTCCAGCGTATGTAGTGATTTTTATTTCCTGTCCTTCCTGCAATTTAATCTTGTCTCTTTCTCCTCTGTTCTGCAGTTACCTTTGGGGAACTTCTGGTCTCCTTTTTTGATATAAACAGTGTTTTCAGCATTGAAAGACCTTTTCATTGTCATCTTTTTCCCTTTTTTTTTCCTTACTTACCTAAAGTAACTTAGCCTTTTTTTGTTTTGGTTTGGTTTTTTTGCTTCTGCTTTGTGAGCTTTTCTGCTCGGTTCTATCCTTTGAATCCTGCTTTTGCTGAGCCCTGTTGGAAGTGTAAATACTCAGCTTTGTACGTGTACATGCCCTAACGTGGCCTTTCTTGTGATGTGGTGGTTTGGGACTTGTGCACAACTGGCTGTGCATATGAAGGACTTAATGTGTGAGTTCATGCATTGTTTATGATCCCTTAATGGCCTTTCTACCTGCTGAGCCACCAGACCTGCATGTCATTCACCAGCGCATCAAGAGCAACATGGAAGTGCTGCAGAACTTTGGGGTGAAGCGGGAGGAAGGGCGCACACGACAAGAGTACCTTGCACTGCTGCGCCGGGATATGGCTGCTTACTATTCCTACAGTGACTTCTTGCTCAAGATGCTCATGGATATCTTCCCACTCCCTGAGGTAGGGTCCTGCCCGCTCTGTGTCTTGGCTGACTGATCAGGATTTGGCAGCCTCCCTACTTTGTTTTTACCTCCTTCCTTTTGCCTTTTATCTAGCTAATCAACTTTCTGGAAGCCAACGAGGTTCCCCGTCCTGTGACCATTCGCACCAACACACTCAAGACACGGCGACGGGACCTGGCGCAGGTGAGCACTGACCTGTGGCAGTCTCATGTGCTGCCCATCACACCGAGTTGTGACTCAGCCCCATCTCTTCATCTTGTAGGCACTCATCAACCGTGGTGTGAATCTCGACCCCTTGGGGAAGTGGTCAAAAACTGGACTTGTTATTTATGACTCCTCCGTGCCCATTGGTGAGATCGCCCTTCCTGTTATAAGGCTTAGCTGATCTTCCCTCTGCTCCCTTTATTTCATTTGGGTTTTTTTTGTTTGTTTGCTTTGCTATCCCTGCACAGGTGCCACACCTGAATACCTGGCTGGACACTACATGCTCCAAGGAGCTTCCAGTCTCCTCCCTGTTATGGCTCTGGCTCCACAGGAGAATGAACGCATCCTGGATATGTGCTGTGCCCCGGGTGGCAAAACCAGCTACATAGGTACCACCTTGTAGCCTTGGTGGGAGGCTCGGGAGGGATGCTCTTAGAATTGATTGGTTTCTGCTGGTCTGTGTAGGAGGGGAAAATGGAATGGGACTGAATTCTGGGAAAGGTGTCTATCTGGGTACAAGCATAGAAGGCTTTCAGTCCCTTGCTGATGTTTTCCCTCTGGCAGCTCAGCTTATGAAGAATACGGGGATGATCTTGGCCAACGACAACAACGCTGAGCGGCTGCGTAGCGTGGTGGGGAATTTGCATCGGCTGGGTGTCACCAATGCAGTAGTGAGTAACTGCGATGGACGCCAGTTCCCCAAGGTATGTTCCTGTCTGCTCTGGGAAGTTCTTACCTAGAGCTGTTGTGCTGTCCCTTTAGCAAGATATGTTCTCTGAAGTCATTTGTCATAGGAAGATAAGCAGAGCTACTGGAGATTGTGCTTGTTATTTGGTGTGAAAATAGGAAGGTAGATGGGAAAGAAGGAGCTATCTTTGGCCTTCCCAGTCATATTTCCATTTTTAGTCTCGGTCTTGTTCTCAGTCCCCGACCGTGAGCATAACTTTAAATTCATATCTGCCTGTAGGTACTTGGAGGGTTTGATCGTGTCTTGCTTGATGCTCCCTGTAGCGGGACAGGTGTCATTTCTAAGGATCCTGCTATCAAAACCAATAAGGTGAGTAATGAGTACAGGTGCCAGATGGGGGATCAGGTGTGAGTCATGAGAGGGTGGATGATTCTATGTTTCTGTGACTTCAGGGCAACTGCAGTCTTGATAGACCTCTGTAGAAGGGAAATGGATTTTTGTGCTCTTGCCTATTTTCTGTGTTATGCCAGAGCTAGTTGTTTTTTGTGCTAGTTCTGCAGAAAAATCCAGTCCCATATCTTGTTCCATGTTCTGTTATCTCTCCATTCACAACGGTTTCAGAGGCCTGGGATGATTCCCCGTGTCTCTGACCCCTTAACCTGTCTTTTACTAACAGGATGAGAAAGATATCATGCGCTGCGCTCACCTGCAGAAGGAGCTGCTTCTCAGTGCTATAGATTCAGTCAATGCCACCTCAGAGACAGGGGGCTATATTGTGTATTGCACATGCTCCATTACAGTAAGTCTGTGCTCTGCCATGGTTATCTCTTCAGGGGTGGTGAGTCTTGGATCCTAATGTTTAATCTCTGGTAGGTGGAAGAGAATGAGTGGGTTGTGGATTATGCCCTGAAGAAACGCAATGTTCGTTTGGTGGCCACAGGACTGGATTTTGGCAAAGAAGGCTTCACCAGGTGTGTGCTAGGTCATGGGTTCACAGGTGGCTTTGTTCGTTGCTGCCAGGGTTTCAGCAGAGGCATTTTTCACCCCACTTCCTCTTCCAGGTTCAAGGACCGTCGTTTCCATCCTTCTCTTAAGTCTACACGGCGTTTTTATCCCCACACGCATAATATGGATGGGTTCTTCATTGCTAAGTTAAAGAAATTCTCTAATGCCATCCCCAAGACGCAGAAAGGTAACCTAGTACGGAAGCTCTGCTGAGCTGCCGAAGCCTGCTCTCACAGGCTGCTTCCCATTCAAAAACCACATGGGTTCTTCCTACAGCACTCTTTTCTTTTGTTTCAGATGAAGAGCCTGCTGCAGATGCAACAAATCCATCCACTGGCCCTGAGACAGTCACGGAGCCTCAGGCAAAAAAGAAGAAACTTGAAGAGTCAAAAATTGCCGAAGAACAGAAGAAGCCACAGCCTGCTTTGAAGAATAGACATTCTTTGCAGGGTCAGAGGAGGCCCTTGAAGGCTGTCCGGCCTTCTCCGCATAAGTCACATGCTCCAGTCCCTAACAGAAAGAAGCAAAGGGTGAAGCAGAACGGACAGTGAGAGGAACTGCTTTTCCAGGTGCTGTTTCTCTCCTTAAGGAGCAGAGGCTAGGGCTGCCCTGGCTGTGTTGTGTATTGTGCTGTCTTTCCTGCTCTTTGCATATAATCACTGCAGTACTGAGCACCCAGGACAGCCATAGCCCCTTTTACTCCTTTCCTTTGCATCAAGGACTGACACACAACTCATTAAAAGTTTTATATTTTTGCTCAAACCTTGTCTTTTTCCCTTGAGTATTGAATACAGAATTTTGCTGTGTTCCCCTACTGCTTTGCAACTGAACCCCCTTCCGCTCTCTTCTGATGTCCTGACATTTTCAGTGCTTGTTCTTACTGCTGTCACTTTCTGTGAGCGTGTGATTGTCCTGTTCTTCCTTGTGCTTGTCCCAGGACCACAGCATGGCTCAGGTTGGCATGGACCTCTGGGTTCACCTGGTCCTACTCCTGTGCTCAAGAAGGGACACATTTAGGTAGGTTTTGAAGATCCCTAAAGAGGAGACTGCATAAACTCTCTGGGCAACCTGTTCTGATGCTCCGTTAATTGGCCTGCATCCATCTCCTGGTCTGGAGCCTTCCAGGCTGCAATTGCAATTCCTGCTGGTCCTGGTGCTGTGCAGTCACACTCTTTTTGCTTGCTCAGATGAGGTTGCTTTTTCTTGTGACAAAGCAAGCAGTAATTTCTATTTCTGTGGCAGCCCAGAATGTCAGCTGGTGTTCTCTTCTTTGATGCTGCTCTCCAGTGAATAAATATTTCTTCTAGAGACTACAAGTAAGATTTCTAACAAGTTTGTTCTCAAGTGCAGACTTGAGGACTCACTCTCCTGTCTACGCTTACCTTGCTAGCCCACCTCACAGGGTAAACTTCCTTTACCTTGGTTTTTCTCCCCATGCTTTGAGTTTGTGGAAGAACTTGATGTACTATTAGCTTGATGTACTACAAGTTTTAAGAAGGGATAAGCAGAGCAGGAGGGGTTGGGGAGTTGCCATACGTGTTAGGTAGTGAATAGATTGTGAAGAGCTGCCTATGAGAGAGACAATCAGGTTGAGAGCTTCTGTGTTAAAATTAGGGACCAGACCGATGAAGGACATATGGAGTCATGGTCTACTACAGACTGCCTGATAAGGGGAGCAGGCTGATGAGGCGTTCTTGCTTTAGTTACAAAAACCATTGGATTTGCAGGCTTTCATTCTGATGGGGGTATTCCCAGCAGACATTTGGGTGGTTGAAAAGCAACATGGCAAGTTGTAGGCAATCCAGGAGATTCCTGCAGTCTTTTGAGGATAACTTCAGGTATTGGACAAACCAACCAGAGACAAAGTGTTACTGGACCTGGTACTCACCAGTGCAGAGGAAATCATTTAAAGAAATTAAGATTAGAGGTAGTCTGGGCTGTAGTGCCTGTACTCTGGTTGAGTTTGTGATCTTGTGGAGTATGGGCCTGGCAAAGGGCAGTCAGGACTGGTGGCCTTCTACAAGGAAGTGATGGCATTGGAGGACAAAGGAAATCAAGTGATAACATCTACCCGGACTTCTGTACAACCACTGTCATGGTCCCACACCATATCCTCATCTCTAAGTTGGAGATAAGGATTTGAAGGATGGAGGTATTCAGTGGATAAGGAATTGGTTGAAATGTCACAGCTAGAAGGTTGTGGTCAAGGGCTCTATGTCCAGGTGGAGGTCAATGACGAGTAGTGTACTTCAGGAGTCTGTCTTGGGACTGGTGGTCTTCAACATCTTTGTCAATGACATAGACAGTGGGATTGAGTGCATCCTCAGCAAGTTTGCTGAAGACACTGAGCTGGCGCAGTTGACACAGTCAAAGTGCTCAAAAAGTGAGCGCTCAAGAACCTAGTGAGGTTTAACAAGGCCAAGTGCAAGCTGTTGCATTCGGGTCAAGGCAATCCCAGATGTGTACAGACTGGGAAAAGAACTCATTGAGAACAGCCCTGTGGAGAAGGACTTGGGGGTTCTAGCAAAGGAAAAGCTTGATGTGAGCCAACAGTGTGCATGTGCACCCTAGACGGCCAATTGCATCCTGGGCTACCTCAAAAGAGGGGTGGCTAGAAGGGAGAGGGATGTGACTGTCTTCCTCTGCTCTGCCCTTGTGAGGCCCCATCTGGAATACTGCATCCAGGCCTGGAGCCCCCAGAAAATATTGAGCTGTTGGAGTGGGTCCAGAGGAGGCCACAGAGATGATCAGAGGCCTGCAGCACCCCTCCTATGAAGAAAGACTGAGGGAGATGTGCTTGTTCAGCCTGGAGAACACTCCAGGGAGACCTCATTGCAGCCTTCCAGTGCTTAAAAGGAGCTTATATGCAGGATAGAGACTGACTTACACTGTTTGATAGTGCTAGGACAAGGAAAAACATTTTAGCTAAAAGAGGGAAGACTTATATTAGATGTTAGGGTGAAATTCTTTACTCAGAGGGTGGTGACGTACTGGCACAGGCTGCCCAGAGAAGTTCTGGGCGCCCCGTCCTTGGAGGTGTTCAAGGCCAGGATAAATGCAGCCCTGAGCAGCCTGATTTGGTGCATGGCAATCCTGCCCACGGTAGGGAGTAGAAATGATAGTAGGCTGATTTTTAAGGCTCATTTCAACCCAAGCCGTTCTATGATTGTATAATTCCATTATGCTATTACAGTGTTTTGTGTATGGTGTTAAGGACAGCTGAATGCAGAAAGCTATAGGAGCTAGGGATTGTTACCAGATTCAGCAAGCAGTGAGGCTGAGCGTGAACTCCAGAAATACACACATGCATGATAGATATGACCAACCATGGAGAAATCAGCAGAAATAGGAAACAAGTGCTGTGGCATGTGCTCAGGAAAATACAAACAGCACTCAAAATGAAAACGGCAAATATGGCCCAATCCTCTTTTCTCAGGCTTATCAAACCTTGAGCATGGTAGTGGACCTTGTGTATGCACACTGTCATGGATCTCTGGTTGCTGGTCTTCAGGCTTGTGGTCTGCTAATATGTGTCCTTCAGGCCTTTGGCCCTACTTACTGGTTATTCCAGCTTGAAGTTAGACTTTTTTTTTCAGACACACATGCTTGCAGAGGTAGCACAAATAGCTTACAATGGAGGTAGGCCGGCTGGTGGTAATTGGGTTCAGCGCTCAGCTGGACAGGCATACTCAACTCTCCATTTTCTCACATTCATTTCTCCCTGGCTTATCTTGATACCTCCTTTTCCCCACGTTTGATCCTTCCCATCAAAATTTCATAGCAACTTTTGCTCCCTTAATCCTTAGCATCTTGTAATAATTTCTACAAAGTGCAACAGTTCTCAAATATCCCATAATAAATTTTCCTCTAAAACCTCATGATAATAGTTTTCTTATCAGTTATGAAGTTTCTGGATGAACCTTCTCAAGGATGCACTTGTGTGATTCCTGCAGTGGTTCAGTCTGTCAGTGTCTTGGGAGTTCTGGTCTTTGTTATAGCCTCTGTTATCTTCTGATTTTAATTTATTACATCTCTGCTGCTTCTAGGGTTTTTGTTTTGGTTTGCTTTTTTGGGCATTTGTGCTGAGTAGCTGTCAGCCAGATACCCTTACAGCTGGGAATTACTTCTCCTTGTGCTTCGCAGCAAGTTATGAAGCCTCTGAATGCACGTCTCACTTCAAGCTTATGTGGTGAAGTCTCTGGATTGTCTGACATACAGGACCCTAGGCTTTCCTAAGGCCTTTCAGAAAAAAATAATGTTAGGCACTGATATGAAAACAATTATTAGATGGCAAAGCAGAGAAAATCACCTCCTTGTATAAAGTAACTCTTCTCCAGTTCTGCATTTCAAGTATCCTCTGTCAGGGAAAAAAAACAAAAAAAAAAAAAAACAACAAAAAAGGATTGTAGAACTGAAATATGTTCGGAGGAGAACAAATACATCCAAAGCTATGGATTGGCTTCTGCAAGAGGGGCAGCAGGAGGGTGGGTCTTTTTAGGCTTGGAGAAGAGGCCATGGGGAAATAAACGATACAGTGGTGCATAAAATTGTGAGCAATACTGAGCAAATGAACAGGAAAAAGATGTTTGCTGTTTTCCAGCAATAATAACGTCCTAGGATCTGTCTGTGTCATCCAAGGTGTAGAGAGCTGTGGAAGCTTATAAAGACTTAAAACACCCCGGATATAGGGTGGCTTTTGTTTAGTGAGGCTGGGAATCCTGCTAGGAGGAAGTTCTTTGCTCAGAGGTCGGTGAGGCAGTGGCACAGGCTGCCCAGGGGAGCTGTGGGTGCCCCATCCCTGGAGGTGCTCAAGGCCCATTTGGATGGGGCCCTGGGCAGCCTGATCCGATGGGTGGCAGACCTGCCTGTGGGTTGGAACTGGGTGGGCTTTGAGGTCCCTTCCAACCCAAGCCAGTCTATGATTCTATGAAGCTGTGCCTGTCCTTCTGGCAGTGATGCTAACCTGTTCTGACGTGTTGCTGCATGCTGCGGTCCCTACACTAGCGTGTGGCATCCTTGCTTGACAGTCCCTCTGTCTTGATAACACCAGTGGCAGGGGTAGAAAATGCTTGGTTTGGATCCCAGCATAACAATGAATCTCCAAGTCACATCAGGCTTCTCTGAAAGATGGGAATAGCTGATGTCTTCATCTTCTGAGTAAAACCAGACTCTTAGAAAGTGTAATTCCTCCTGTTTTGCTTGCCTGTGAGCTTTTTGCTGTAGCTGGGGGAAGATGGAAGAAACTTGCACTTTTCTTAGGCGGTTTGCTCCCATTCTAATCTTTATATGCGTTATCACAGCTCAGATGGATAACATGAGGTGGTACTGAAATACTAGCACTAAGCCAGGGAAGAAGGACCCAGGATTCAGCTGGGGATGGAGGCAGGCTGTTTGCCCCTGTACACTGTTGTAAGGCTGTCTGAGCAGGGCTGCAGCTGGTCACTGGGCTTGCATTTCCTTGTTACACTGGGAACTGTGGTCATAAAGCTAAGAATTTTGGAAAATGTGACTGCTAGATCATCTTTTGGTACCCTCTGTTGGTGTATCTGAATGTCTGAAAGCTGCTGGTAACGCCACTTGCCAAAGCAAGAGCTGGGGCAGAGCAAAGCAAGAATTGTAGAATCATAGAATAGCTTGGGTTGGAAGGGACCTGAAGGATCATCAAGTTCCAACCCTCCTGCCACAGAACTGAGAAACTGAACTGAGGGTTGGAAACCGAGCTGAAGTATAAAAACACTCTCATAAATTAAAAGCTGAGAGAGAAACTGGTGCACACTCTCATAAATTAAAAGCTGAGAGAGAAACTGGTGCAATGTGCCTTGGTATCTATTCCACTGTCTTATGTGCAAATCTTACTGGGTGGCATTTTACAGCTTGAAGAGAATAAAAAAAATGAGTAAGCAGTTCTGTAACACAGCTGACGCATGCTGTGAAGTTATTTAGGCTATAAACAAGGCCAGAAGTTGCAAAACAAACCTGGAAAATGGAAGAGGTGAGCTGCTGTGCGACGGCCAGCGTTGACAGGAGCAGTGTCATACTTCTTGTAAGATCTCAAATTAAGCAGTGATGCAGCACTGCTGAGCGGCTTACTGTGGCAAAATAAGGAAAACAGACTGCTGGGGAGGAGGCTGGGGACAACACCAAAGAAGTAATGGAAACAGAAGAGAATCTAACAGCAATATAGGCTGTCGTTGCTGGCAGTGATGTATGCTGCAGAGCTGGGGATGGGCAGGCTGCATCCAGAGGAAGGGACTGATATACTGCACCGCACGTTTCAGAAATATGGGTACAAAATGTAGGTCCTGGAGTACTAGATCTCATTGTATATAACCACACAGATGCATACACTTATAGGGGCTGAATGCAGAAGTATTTCAATGCCTCCCCATTTGCACCCAGATCTGGAGAGCTAACTCTGGGCTGCTGGCTTTGCTGGTATGATTGGTGCCCATCGCAGCGCTCAACTTTGGGTGCGGATAGGAGCAATTAATTCTGAGTGGGCTACAGTGACATGCCTGGAAGTGGCAAGACTTGAAGAGTTTATGCTTTGTTGTTCCAGCAGAGCATGGTGCAAAGGAGAGTGTTATGCTAGGGAAGGAGGACTGGGTTGTATGGGGGTACTACGGACACTGGTGTTTACCTGTGCCTTGAAATAGCAGCCTTTAGGAAAGCCAGGGAGCCAATCTGAATAACTGAGCGATGGGTTTCATCTACGAAGTGCCTGAGTAGGAGGATGCATTAGCCAGTAAAAGGCTCTGTGAGCTAGGAGAACGGGAGCATCTCAAATGGGTAGTGAAAGTAAAAGCAAGGCAGGGCACATGTCTTCAATATGTGATTATCCGCCTGGGGAATCCACCTCGATTTGCCTATGATGGATTACAGCAGAGCACTGATCTCTTTTTATGGTGCTGTCAGCAACTACAGACACAGTCACCCACCACCACCTGAGTGAGCAACAGACATTTGCACTGACTGTTTTGCACGGGGTCAGAAAACGCAGTGGTCCTCTCTTGGCCTTAGGATCCTTGGGTGTAAGAGAAACCTCAGCGTGTCTGTGGATGTGCCTATTCTCACGTTGGCTCTGGCTGTAAGAGGAGCGCCCGCACACACAGGCAAGCTGGGGTCCGGCAGCAGAGATCGGTCCTGTGAGGAGAAGCATTGACGGAAGCTGACGGCAGGTGAAGGGACACAAGCAGCAGTCCCACCCTCGGTGCCTGTGGGAGGGACTGCCAGCTGGGCCTGGCCGCGAAGGGTCTGGCCTTGCTAGCGCTGCTGGCCATCCTCCGTCCTGTGAGGACCCCAAACGACAGAGCGTTCAAGCACTGAACAGCGTGTGTTCCTCCTCCTCCCGCTGCTACTGGGGTAAGGGACCGTCACCCAAGCCCTGACCTGAGGGAAGACTGCAGAAAACCTGAGGAGGGCTCAGACTGCGGGCAGAACTAATGCCGCTTGCTAAGCAACAAGGAGGTCACAAGACGGCGCGTTTCAGAGCCCGGCAGCCTCCGCACGACCTCCCGTACCCCTACGGGGCGGCAACTTCCTGCGGGCGAGCTGCCGGCGGGGCGGCGGGGGACTCCGGCACGCCGCTTTAGGGGCAGCCCCGGGAGCTGCCGTGAGGCGTGGAGCGGCCTCCGCCGCCAGCATCCGCGCGGCCCGAAGCCGCCCCGCTCCCGCCGCATCCCATCCGCAGCGGAAGCCGCGCCCCCGCCGCCGGGCCCGGCCCCCGTCGCCGCCGAGCCTCGATTGGCGCCGGCGGCCCCGGCTCGCCCCGCGCCC
>PPHD01002812.1:0-34028 GCA_002909625.1 Bambusicola thoracicus
AAAAAAAAAAAAACAACAACAACCAAATCACTGCCACAATCAAAATTCGACAGGGATTTTTTTTTTTTTTAAACCTTTAACATTTTGAGAGTTCCATACATCATGCATGGGAATGGACAAGGCATGCATCTTATAAAGGAATGCAAGTCTCAATCAGATGAGGTGTGTACAATATTTAGGATGTTAAAATCATTGTTTCCTTAAATTATAAAAATATAAGTGGATCTTTTGACTGCGTTTGCTATTCAGCCAACCAGTTTTCAGGTTTTACATTGCAGCTGCATCCAAATATTCAGCTAAATTTCAAAGAACAGGAGGATGAGGTGAGGGGAATAGTCAAAAAATCATGAGAAAGGCTTGAATTGTCACTTCAACAAATACGCAAATAGTCCGTGCAGACACTTTCAGCCCTTTTAGCACCCATCTCCTGACTGCACGTTCTCATAGTATTAGGTATTTGAAAGAATCACAAAGTGCCAGTTAGCTATTTTATAAAGTTCGCATGGATACATCAATTGAGCCATGTAGTCTTCAAAATTGGTAAAGCTTTTAATACTTCAGATGCATCAAAAACTAGCTATGTCCTTTAAAAAGGTCCCAGGTTAATGCACACTAATTAAAACACAGAATTATCTACTGCTTGTGCAAAGAAAAGACTTATCTAAGTAAACAGTAGAATAAAATCAACTTGTCTTTTAAAAGGAGCTTTGTGACATCTTTCTTGATCACTAGTCCTGGAACACAAAGAGAATTCAAGCCCTGTTCATGACAGGGAGCATTCCTTTATTGTACCTTCACTATCCGAACGACCTGATGGGAACACGCCCGTGGCAGACAAGTAAATCAGCAGCACACTGTTTGCAGGCAGCTCCTGAAATTCAAATAGAGAGAGGAGTGGCAAGGGAAGAAATGCACAATACTCTATCATTATATTAATAAAAACATTATAATTAAAGAATGTGCCACTCCTACTTCCAGCTTTCCTTCACGCTATTCCTCTTAGGCGTATATACCACTCCCCACTATGTACACCCCTTTAAACAGGTGAGCATATAGACAAGAATGGAAACAGATGGTACATCGATACTGTTGTGTTTGTTTGTTTGTTTCCATGCAGACCTTTAGGCTGACCTTAGAAGTTCATCCCATCTAAGGACAGTCCACACAACAAAGCAGATCCTTTTAAATTCTCCAAAAGGCTGAGCATGTGGGCAACCAAAATTCACCGATTTCACCAACCTTAAATGATGCTGCTAAAAACGTGTACAGCTGGCTAAAAGTTGGTTTATAAAGTAGGTATTTATGAGGGTTTTCCCGCCTGGCTGGTTTCTCCGTTGACTCCTATTGAAAAACAAATAAATTTTTTTTTTTAAAAAACAACTTTATATTTACAAAGAAGCTTCACTGCCCTCTAAATTTCTGCTTATTACAATGTTTATTTTCAACGTATTTTCCACAGAAATGGCCTGCCCATGCAGCATTTCCTGTACTGTAAAGGATGATGTAAAGTATTCGCATCAGAACTTTACATTATCCCTCACTCTATTTTTTGTCTACAACATCCTCTCTAAAGCACAATCCACAAAAACAATGGAAAAAACCGTTCCCTGTCTCAACTAAATAAATTAAAACCTAGCTATTTTTTTTTTTTTACCTATAAAGTATTTTTTCTGCTTTCACAGAAAGGGATATTTAACTTTCATATGAATTAGCAAGATGATGAACTCATGTGGCTACTTGACTTCTGGAGTGAAAGCAAAGCAATGGGTGAGCGTACATGGACAAGGACAGACACACCCCTTCAGAAGTACCCAGGCTACACCACTGTAAACCATTTATGAAATGACACCCAACTGTTCATTTCTAATAATTTATCCCCTATTGAAGCTTTTTCCTCAAGAAAACAAAAACAAAGGAAACAGTACTTGGGTCAAACTCCACAGATTTACAAAGTCCACAGAGCTACATCAGCCTTCCTAACCAGCTCTGCACAGTGACAATACAGGAAGATAGTAATGCTTTTCTTTTCTTCTTCCCCTCCCTGGCTCCCAAGCTGTTAAGATCTGTTGCCAAGTTTGTCTGAAACAAAACTCACCTGCATTCCAGGTTTGTTCATCTGAGAAGCTAAATTCATTGGTTCCCTTTCAAGTGCTTGTAGCATTCGGAACATATCAATTGTCAATTCACTGAACTTCACCTACAAAAAAAACGAAAATGACTTACTGTGCCAGATACAAGTTAAGCAGTCTGTTTTTCTTTGGAATTATCTGAGAGTCTCAACTGCATCCCACACACCACTTTCTGACAGTATCAGCTCTGAAACTTGAAAGACCTGTGAATGACTTTGAGGAGCTCATACAGGACAAAGTCTATTTACTACAGCTCTACCAGCCCAGTTTACCACATTCACAAATTAGACTTTTCTGAGCTGTTTACAAATCATGTGATGGAATCCCCTATGTACTCTGTATTTAGACACTATTCAGAAGATATACAAACTCTAGTTTAGATCCAGATCTACTGTTTACTAGAAAAAGAGTTCAGAGATACCTCATGAAGTCTGCACAGTTTCACTACCATAATCATCATCTAAAAAACAAGATCCTGAAAATCTTGTGAAAATCCATTCCTGCAGCAACTGAAGCTGGAACAAAAGGTTCCATTGAGACCCTTCAAGCATGAACACTGCTAAGAACAATCTCTTATATGAAAAAAACAATTTTATCTAGCCTCTACTGCAATAATCTAAATATTCTGCTGCATGATTAAGAGAGATCACTGAGAGGGAGAGAATTTGAGCTGTAACAATACAAGTTTAATACCTCATGATTACTTTTACCTGGTTATTGCAGTTCCCAATAATCAGTGCATCTGCAAGAGCAAGCTGTCCCACTATCATTCCCTGCTCCAGCAACGGAGCTCCAGTTTCAGAAAGCCTGTTGGAGGTGATTACAATGGTGTTGTCGTCATTTAAAACCATTACAGGGTCTGCCTAAAAAGGTAACCAGAATAAATCAGGAATTCAACAGAACACACAGCTTTGCATTTAGTGTAGTTCGAGAAGACGGTGTCTTCTCACTTACAAACTTCTCAAAATTAAGGTTGATTTTGAAAATTAATTTGCCATGTCTGTATGAAAGCCACAAATGAAAGGCACTCCAACAAAGTACACCTTGAAACACAAAAAAAAAAAAAACAGAGGAGCAAATAGAAATAGCTTCCACAGCAGCAGAAATATAATGTGACCAAGTGGGTCTCAGCTTCACAATTCTGTCTTCACTACGTTGTATGACCAGGTCTGACTCTTCAGGCACTTGAATAGTTGTCACTGCTACACTACCCTAAGCACATTTCAGTGATTTAACTGGGCAACAACAGTCCCTCCACATGGCACATCTGCTTAGCAGAGATGGTGACACAGGAACACTCTGGTGAAAAAGTCAGAAAAATTTACCTTACACTGACAGTTAGAAAGAAATGGTATTCTCACCTCAATGAAAGCTGCCACTTCCTGAAGAACCAGGTTCCACTCCACCTGATCTTCAGTGTTGAAACGATGAGTGTAGTCCTCAATCTCATCTGAAAGCTCCTAACATAAAAAGTTCAAATACTCAGTTAGTTCCTAAACTGAAAGCTTAATGGTCACTAACTTAACAATGTGGTTAGCTGTGCTGACCTTTAAGAATGAGAAAAAAAAGTCACTTCACGATCAAAAGAAATTAAAACAAAAAATAAAAGAAAAGCTACATAGCAGCAGTATCAAATATCATAGATCTAATGAGTGATATTTCAGGCTAAATAGACTATGTCACTGAGTTCTTAATTAGGAGAAAAGCCCTGAAGAACCAGCAACCTCACACTCTCAGCACCTTTATCCTCATTTTTACATACCTTTACAAGGTCCTTTACAACATCCATTTTGTTGAGCAAGAGACAAACCACTATAAACCTTGCATAGTAACGCAGCTTCTTAACCACTAATTCAGGCCTAAACACAGCAACAAAAACACCATAGTGAAATTCGAGATTAGAATACAACACAAGTAGGGAAAGCATACAACACAGCATTCTAGGTCCCAGCACCAACACTGAGCAGGACTCAAGATGTCAGAAATTTGGGGCTAATAACCTTGTAGCTAGGTACATGTGAGAATATTTCTCTAGTCTTCCTGTAAAGCTATTATTTATACTAAGGAATTTAATCATGGCAAAAGGGTTAAAAGAAACTTCCTCCAACAACACTGACTTCATCTCAGTTATGATCCTATGTTCTATAATGACTTTCTATGCACATAAACTATTCTGGACTTGAGAAAGGAAAAAAAGGGCAGCCATTCAGATATACCTGTCTTCCTTGTTAACCTGGGAGTAGTATGACCTCTGCCTGATCGCAGAATAGAAGGAGAAAGCTTCATTGAGATAGCTGGTTTCAGAAGTGCGCAAGCTGTAGAGGAGGAATCAGATTAGCTCACTGCTTCAGATGCAAACCCATGCCAAACCCTCCCTTCCTGCCCCCTTAACCATTCTGTGCATCAATGGCAAAACTCTCTCCTCAAGTAACTTTTTGTGTAAGCCAGACTCTCATTCTTATTGTGTGCTGGCAAGACAGATTTCAGAGCTTGGATTCAATCTCTGATAATAATAATTCTGCCCAACTTGTGCCCATAGGAACAGGTGACAGGCTAATTCAAGAGTTTAAAGGAACATTAAGCTCCCAAACTTGTACATCACACTTTTGCACAAGAGCGTCATGCAGCACATGTGGAAGACTTAGAGACATTTTGGAGGTGGGAGGTAAGTCCTTAGGCAATATCAGTGTGACTCTAGGAATCTCATTGCAGGCTCAAAGGTGCTTTTCTCTGCAGCACCCCCATGCAGCCCCAAGTGCCTTCTCATTCAGAGCTCATGACTCAACTGACATCCATTTCTACCTCAGCATGCCCCTGACTGAGTATGCAGATAATGAGCATGAAACTGCTACTAACACTGCATTTCCCTACTGAATCCTTTTCTGTGCTTACTTACTAATAATGGTAATAGAGCTGCCCAATCTTGGAAGCAATTTCCCCAATTTGCCACCGCTTCAACCCATACCGATTGTCCAATACTTGTCTATTTCGCAAGAGAGAAAAGAAAGATTAAAAGGCATTCCAGAATTTCTCAGATCATCACACCAGACAAGACAAAGAGCCACTGCAGGGCCAAATTCAGCTTTTGTTACTGGTGTGGCATTCCCAATAGCAGTTCCTCACAGAGCCAATAGCATTGCATATGCACACCAGGAACATGACCATTTACGTTGCAAAAACTTGTGAGACCTAGACATAAGTATGTTGCACGAAATACACAGAACAAAAAGGTCACCACATCCCAGGAGAACACTCAACTACACAGCCAACATGAGGTGTGAAAGACCAGAGCCCACACTGCAGCAAGACACTTCACACCCTTCCAGATAGGTTCTGCACTGCAGAAGCCATCATCCCAGCTTTTCCTTGGCAACACATTAAAGCAACATTCACTCAAGTAGAGAAAAAGGTTCTGTTCTACAAAAAACAAAAATTGCACTGAAAACTCTGTAACATTTTATTTCATTAGACTGAGCACTACAGGAAGTGACTATTCCCTCCCTTCATGCTTGAATAACACAAAGAAATTTCAATCTTAATGTGGGCCCCTAGGCGTACCGTAATGCCAGAGATTAAAGTTGCCTTTAAATTCATAGAAGAGGGCTGCCTACAGTGTTCCCTTACCGATGCTGCTGTTGAAACTTCCAGAGTTTGGTGTAAACATCAAACGTTCGCCCAAAATAGGATTGCCACTGCTTCTGCCCATACTGTGGTAAATCCCTGCAACAAAAGAAGTGATTTCATTGTTTTTATGTACAGAATGGTAAATCGGACCCATAAAATATGATCATTTAAAAAACAAACATAAAAACCAACACAATAAAAAACACATACCCGGGAGCAAGCACAATAATATCAGGGCAATTAGTTCATTTGGACTAATTTAGATTGATGACACTTCTTTCTACTCACTCAGGAAATCACCTTTTTTAAATGAAAATGGCTGCTCACTGTTTCAGAAACAGCCCGATAAAAACACGTGTAAATCAGCTGTCCAAGCATCATCAGGCCAAGCAAGCGATGTAGATGCTCACAGCCAACATTCACTGGGTCAGGTTACACCATCAGAGTAATATTTGTGACCCCTTAACCCAGAGCTAGCGACAGGGTGGAACCTGAGACATTCTGTCTTTTTCATTATTGATTTCCAGTGCCCTAAAGCAAGTTAGTCAAGCCTTCATCTGAGAGTTGCTTGAGCCTCAGAACAAACACAACCGAGGAGACCAAAGACTGTCAGTCTCACTGAATTCATGATGCTTACATCATCTATGCTGAAGTCGATTCAAAGGAGGCATACAACCCAATGTGAAACTGGAATAGCATTTTCAACATGGCAAAGTATGTCATTTAATTCAAGAATTACTCATTCAGGGAACGCTCTCTCAAAGCATTGTGCTGGTTAGCACACCACCTAGCACCTCGCTCATCAGCGGACCTGCCTGCAAAGGCTGCACCTCCAAGCCTGGGCTATCCAGGCTGCAGCAAAACACTACATTTTGGAAATCATGCCTCGACATCTAGAAGAGTAAAATAGGCAAAGCGCTACACCACGGTTTCCAGAGCAATGTGCTAGTGAATTTCTGCTAACTAGAATTGCTGTAACAGCACCCCAGGTAGAAAAGGAAATTAACGTTCCTTTGCACATCAGCCAACCATACTTGACACCCTTCCTCCCTCAAATACTGAGAAGTAGGTGTGTGTGCAAACTATGAAATAAACAGCTGTGCTTGCAGATGATGCTTATGCATATATCCCTCATCAGAAAGCTAAAATGCTCTTTGTATCTCACCTGGCATCTTCCATCAGATGACAGTCACCTCTCAGTTCTGCCCCTCCCCCTGCACAAGCCTAAGCGTTCCTATGAAACCTCATTCAACTCACTGCACTGCGTTGGAATATGAGAAAATAGTAGCATTCTAAAAAGCCTCTGTTATGCAGCACACACGTGTTTGGCCATTGTTGTCCACGGTCACTGCTGGGTGTCCACATGTATATTCCTCAAGCTGCACGCTCGCCTAATTGCAGTTGGCATAGCTGCACAGTGCCATGCGATCCCTGCGCTCCCCAGGGAACAGGGAAGATCTCCATGGAAACAGACAGTCGCACTTGTTCTTTTGATAGTATTCTGACACGGCTGTAATAAAACTTCATTTATGACAATACATTACCATGGCTCCCTCACAGATTTTTGCAGACAGGTCCTGCCATTGCCACCACCCATTTTTGTTCCCATTTGCTGTTTTGTGTTCTCATCATGCATGTTGCTCCCACGTACCACAAAACCTTGCCATGAGAAAGCAGCCACCACAAGCGAGAGAGGACATTTAGTGCACAGTTTCTTTAATCAGACCAGAGAATCTGCCTTACTGGGTGAGAGTAGCAGTCCAAGGGAATTTCAAAGACTCGGTTGATTGCAGGGCGGATTATTAATAGAGCTTCTCCCACTGAAGTAGACAGGGAATATATGATCCAGAAGTAATTACACACTCAACGTGAGAGCAAAAGACCTACATTACAGCAAGACATTCTGCCAGTTCCAGACCTAGAGAAAGTTAATGGAGTAACATAGACAGAAAAAGTTCCCTTTTATGTTCATCATTACATAGCAATTGCAGGCTGCTGCTCCAGGAGCCTAAGCAGTACTGCAATAATGGGGTTTCAGCATAGCTTCCCCCTTGCCCCTACTGACCCACAAGGACAGTAAACACACCAGGAACACCTGCCTCACCTGCCATTTTCTGTGCAAAGCCAGGTCCCTCCCAGCACGAGACAGGGCTACAGCCTGCTGCAGTACCTGAAGCTAACAGGGCCCTGTTGGCCCTAAGTCAGCAGCATCTCATAAAACTAAGGTTCGATTTGCATCTTACTAGAAGTCTGAGAAATGAACAGTTAAACACTACCAGATCTTTCCATGAAAGGAGAGCAGTCACAATTCTCACAGCCTGCACTATGAGTAGCAAGACCCTATAATACAGGGAAGTACAATATATGTGGAACGTCCTCTTATTTAAGTTTCAAGCTTCTGCGCAATCCTGAAAAATTTTAAGCATTTTTCAGCACCGAAAAGAAAATCGTAAGTGGTGACAGTACACCATAAGAAGCTGCTTCCTAACATGCTTCCTCTCCTCAGTATTTTTCCAAGAGAAAAGCAAGTGGGAGTGGGAAGAGGAGGAAAAAGAGAAACTGGCACATACTTCATTGACAGTTGTTCAGAACTTACAGCTCAGGGTGTTCAAAAACAAGTGTAGATACTAGAAAGACTATCAGCTATAAGTTACTCTGGTAGGTACAACCACAAAAGGATGGCAGTGTGAGCATCAAGTATACTTTAGAGCAGTACCCTTGGCAGATCATCATATGTTTTCCTCAAATGCTGTATTTGGCATCTGTAGTGGGAAGAGAGGAAGGAAATGCTACTGAAACAAAGACGTGGCAGGCTGAGCCCTTGCATTTTTGGCAGCAGCAATAGCTAAGCAGCTGCCAACACAGCTATAGACTCAGTTCCCTGTAGCTGAAGTGCCCTGAGGTGATTTCAGGAAGTCACTGCTCTCTTCTCCCTCCCCCATCACCTTACTTTTTCCCCCCATGAAACATATTCTATATTATGGTTCTATGATATTGGAGACAAGAGAATGCCATAAAATACAGCAGTAAAGGCCATAATCATCTTCCAAACTGAAGGAGGCAGGAAGATATCAATCTATTTATTATGCTAGTGGGAAAAGCAAGCAGCTGGGCCAACAGTCAGGATCTTGCCAAGTCCCTTCCAGGTAGAACTAACCAGGAGAGAACAAGCATCAACAGAGGAGATGCCTGAAAACTGTAATGCCACTTTACCCCATCATTACGGACACAAGAATCTATGACCTTGTAGGTAAAACTGTGATTAAGTTCAGTGCAAGAAATAACTACATTAATTGCATCAAGTTACAGAAAGGACAGAAGCTTGTTCTTCTTTTCCCTCAGCAGAGCTGGTTGTTGAGGCCCATCTCTGTTTTTTTTATTGCCAAATTCCACCCAAAGGTATTTTCCATCTTTTCATCTAACTGGATAAGGTTTCATTTTGTCAAAAACCAAGGATGCACACGGAAACTACCTCTCATCTGAAAATGTGATAGAAGTGCTACTTTCCTCCAAAAATGAAAGCCAGAACGACTGAAGGTGTTCTGCCATCTCTGTGATCTAAGCTTAAGCATCACACATCCAGACAAAAACCAGTATTAATTTGTACTCTTCAGCGACTCAGGCCATAATTTCAAGCCAGCTGCATCAGAAAGCCAATGTAAGGCATGGGAAACCCTGGCCTCAATATATCAGTCCTCCTGCACTACAGCCTGTTTCATCGAGTGCTGAACACAATCACCATGAACTCCTTGCCTCTACTGCCCACTCACCACCCAGATTTTGGACCACAGACTGTTGTGGATTTGGTAATCAACTTTTAAAGCACATGAAATATGTTATCAGCAGTTTGTGGGGCGAGGGGGACATCTTTGCTAACCATCTGTGTTTGAATAACAGTAAGCTATATCGGCCCAAACACAGTATTACTCAGAGACCAGTAAGAGGTTGAACTGCCAACAAGATAGGAGCTAAAAAGCATGTTGCTTAAGAGACTCTACAGCAAAGCTCAGAAATAAAATAGCTCTCGAAAACATGGTCTTTAACTCAACGTGATCTTTAACTCAACATACGTTGACATAAACTGTAAACCCGTATCACTGTTTCTAATTGGAACTATTTTCCTTAAACTCCCCTTTCTCTTATTCCCTGTTTTATTGGTGCTGACAAAACAGAAAGACTTACCTTACAAATGCTTTAAAGATAATGGCAGATGTTACCTTTCCCCACAGTCTGGATTAAACACCTGTTTCACCAGACACAGACAATATAGACTGAAATTTGGACATTGCTGTTTATCACTTACTAAATTTCCTCAAAAAAAAATATGCCCCGCCACTTTTCCTCCCACCTAAGCCAGTCCTTCTCATCCTGGCACAGAGGGGATTTCTGTGGTGTTGCCTTTTGCAGTTGCATGCAGCTTATTCTGTACAGTAACATCTGGTCCTCAATCAGGTGTTTCAATCACAGCGCTTCAAACATTAATTGTACTAATTTCATGGAATTGACTACTTCTAGCTTACTGCTAACTGACACAACTGAGACATTTAACTCACATTTCTCACCTCTCCTTCCCTACCATTGCAGGAGAAATGCATGAACCTCTACTCTTACAGTTGTTCTCATCCATGTTCTCTGGTCCAAAACTACCCATACAAAAGTGCATACTGCTCTCTCCTAAACAAACTTCCTGGTTTTGAGTTTAAAATGCTAGTTATACATTCAGCACCACTCACATGCTCAAACGCACATTCCAATGCTTTTCTGAAGCAATTCTGATAAACATGCACTAACCTTAAGCCATTGAATAGCTGTTTAGATTTATCCAGCAAGTAGCAAAAATCCGTAACTGTTTTCCTCTCTGCTTGGGGAATATCATCTTCAGCTCCTCCTGATGACATGATTTCTTTTAGGGCAAACTCAGACCTATGAAGAAGAAAACAGAATATTACTCAGTAATTAAGGGCTACTGTGAATTCATCCAGACTACGTGCATGTTTCACAGCGATGGTGACAACAAGCATGCAATTCCCCCACAGGTTACACTTTTTAAGAGTCATTAAAATTAACAGCTGAGAACCAAAGCACGGGACTAATTACTGCACAATGTAATAGATAACAAAAGCAAAATTAAAAATGGCACAAGAGTCATAAAATAAAGTAACTATGGACTGTACTCACAAACACAAAACTGCCAATAAAAGGATATTAACATAAACAACACTTCATACATAAGCAGAGAAATCTTCCCTAAATTTGCCCTTCTGCAGAGGTGCTTATCCCCTGCTGTATCTAGGCACTAGCCCTACTTCTGTTTACATTTCATTTTCTTCTGGAACTGTTGAAAACTGTAATTTGCTAGCTGTTATTGTTATAACGTAGCAATTTTGGACAAAATGGTAAATACATACATATATATGTGTATCCTGCTTCCTCTCTGTTTTCCCATGACTGTTTAGTTCCCTGGCTTGCACTGCCCACAATTATATCTGCAAATCTATTTTAACTGTTAATGGGAGCAAAATGTCATATTGTACAGTAATCACCTAAACAAAAAAACCTAAGATACTCAGCAGTAGGATTATCTGCATCGTAAGTAAGGGACTATGAGCACCTATAAAGACAGCCTGGCTTTTATAGTCTGACTTAAAACATACATACACAGAAGATTATCCTTTCTAACAGCCAAAAGTAAGCTACACACATCTCAAAAACAGCAGAAAACATATCTTAAAACCACTGCCAGGTCTTTGGCTCTTCTGTGCTCTCAAAGAATTTTAGTGCGAGTTAAACACAACCCTAACTGGGCCAATGCAAAGCTTTTACTTCCAGCAACTTCTCTACCAGATCTGGTAAGCACTTCTATTAAATAAGTTTTCAACTTGTGCAGGGGCTCTGTTTGGACCTCGTTAGCATAAATAATTACCCCGAAGTCCCAATTCAAGCCAGAAAATGGCATAGCTAACTCCTTATGGTCAGTGGAAAACACCCACAACTATCTTCCATCAATTATAATGATAAACCTTCTCAATGACTAGGCAGACAGATAGTTCAGTTAAGAGATAATTCAGCTAAGAGATAGTTCAGAGTATTTAATTCCCACCAAAAGCAGAAGAAATCTGTGGTTTCCAGCAGCTCTGGGGACATCAGCAAGTTTGTGCTGCCATGATTCTCCAGGTCAGACAAGATGCAACACACATTCACTTGGTTTTAAACACCTACATGATCGTGCAGCACAGCATTACTGCAAGAGCATGGGGTGCACTGCACAAAGTGCTTGCTGAAGAGTTCCAGAAAAAAGTAGCAAGCATCTCTGCAGGTAACTGCAATACGGATGCCAGACAATGTAAGAGCTCAAAACACACCAAAAAGATGTCAAAACCTGTTGGTACAAGACCAGCAAAGCTAAACATGAGTATTGTGAAGCACCAGCCTGCGTCTGAAATCTCCAAGCATTTATGGTCACACAGCATGAAACACACAACAATAAGAACTGAGAGCACCAACACAGGAAACTGAGGGGAACGGGGGGGAGCTGACAAACAGAGGTCAGAAGCAGCCAGGAGGTGATTCAGGAGTTTCAGGAGGACAGACAGTACCCCACGTCCCGTGTGCTCCGCAGCAAGCTTGAGCTAAATCCTGCAGCGAGGCCCTTGGTCCTGCAGCACTCCACTGGGGCGGGTCAGACACTCTAGAGTAACTTCAGATACATTTTTAAAAATTGAGGGATTTGCATAAACTGCAAAGTACATTTCATACAGTCAGTATATTACTCCCAAAATCTAATTCAATGGTACAGTCCATTCCATCTTACGCTACTTTAAATTACACTATTCATCTGCCACAACCATTGCCAGCGCTGGCCAAATGACTCCGTTGGCCCAGGAGCAGGCAAGCAAAACCAACTTCAATTCTCGTGTTAGAGTCCATCAGACCCTCTGCAAATAAAGCTGTTTATGCAATCAATAAAAGACAAGCCAGAGAATTCACTGCCTGCCGCTCTAAAAGGTATCAGGAGACAGAAGAAAATTCTTGCAGAGAAACCATAAAAAGCTAGGGAAGAACAAAACATGAGAATGATTGAACTAAGGAAAAAAAAAAGACTTTTCAGATTGCAGGCAGTCAAAATGTACTTTGCAAGTCTGTGCCGAGCCCAGACACTCCCTAATTATTTAGCACAGTGCTAATTTGGGGAAATCAGAAGAACTGAGGGGGAAAAAAAAACACCAGAGATCAGGCAGCTGAATATAAAACATTTTGGAGATTATTCAGCTTTATGATGCAATATCAGTATCGGTATGAGAACCTGGGCCTATTGACGAAGCAGAGGGCCAAAGCACCTTTTCTGTTTGTTGGAAAAAATGATGAAAAGCAGGGGGAACAGCCTGTCCTCGTGTCAGACTTCTGCTGCAGGGATCTAGGAAACAAACCACATTTAAGCACATTCTGACATTGTAGACCCCTTGAAAAATTAGTATGCCATGGACATACTCCACTACAACACTCGCTTTATTTCTCTATACACAGGTTCGGGAAAGAAAAAGATGCAAGTTGCAAGCAAGCCACAAACTGCACTAAGGCAACCAGAAGCTTGAGGTTAGAATAAAAAGTGGTATTATAAAGCCAGGATTAGGAGTAAGAGGCAGAGAATGACATAAAGCACCATACAATCCCCAGCACTACCCCTAATGCCACTTAAAATGTTAGAAGAGCAACCATCTTTATTCAAGAGGTCATCTTCACTCCACTGCAGCATGCAGGACAGAAGGGCTTGCAGGCAACCCAGAGGATACCAAGACTTCGCAGAGCAGTTGGAGCTGAAATGCAGCAGGAAGGCTTGTATGGGAAATGGATGAAAGCTTCACGACACTAGCAAGTATTTATTTTTTTAAAGTTATGTGTCACTTACATCACACACGTTTCCACTTCCCTGTCATTTGCTGTCTTTTGGCTAAGATTTTCTAGGCTCGGCTGGAAGGGAAAAATGCTGCTCAAGTCAAAGGCACGCACTCCCAACCAGCCTGGTATTCAGGCTCAAGCTTGCGAAGCAAGGCACGCTTTGCGAATGGTGAAAGAATACCGTAGCTTAAATAAATCATGCTAACAATGGAAGCCAAGCACAGATACGTTAAATAACTGTATTACATGCACATCTCCTTAGCCAGATGTATTATTCAGCCAGGATTACTTAGCCTGCAATTCAGCTCTCTGATAGAAGAGGGTGGTCACAGCTTATCCACTGACACTTACAAGGAGACAAAACCTCATTCCACAGAAAAATTAGTGTTCCCACAGCTGCATGGCATTCCATACAGATGGAAGCTAGGAGCGTATCACCTCTGTGCATACAAAACAAGGGGCTAGAACTATGTAAGCAGAGCTGGCTGGACATGGTCCCTCAGCCTCCTGAGGTGTGTACAGTGAGCCTCTCCTTTGCCAAGCCATGGCTCCTGCTCAGAACCACGGGTTCTGCCTTCCAGTCAGCCAGGACAGCCTCATCATATGAATATTAGAGGAGAAAAGCTGTCAGTACCTATTAGCAGTGCTTTATCTGTTTCACTTAAATGGTCAATTGAAAAACACATTCCTCTCACTAGAGACCAACATTAGACTTCAAACTCTCACCTTGTACTGCAAGAGGCGAGCAGTCTCCTTTCACAGATGTTTGCTGCACATTTACTGTGCCCTTTAACAAAACAATGAAAGCACATACTACTGAACATAAGTGATACGGAGCGCTGATACCTCAGAGCTGTGACAAACCACCTGTCTTACTTCAAACCAGAACTTAGAATTTTAGACATTTGCACTTCAAGCCAGCACTTCTATAAGCAACCTTACATTTCCAAACCATAGGCATGAATAGATATTTCAGAAGCAACCCTTCCAAAAAGCAGAACACATCACATACATAGCAGGTGACTTCATGCACTTTGCAAATACTCTGTGGAGTTCCAGCCTCTCATAGATGAAGTTTAGATGTTAAACGTTCACATTATGCAGATAAACAAATGTAGTATTATCTGGAGAAGTAATCAATGTGACCCAGTGAGGCTTCTCAGCTAAAATTAGAACAAGAATTCGTATTTTATTTCAAGCTCCAGTTGTTTTGATCACTGAGCTTTCAGCTCCATCCCTTAAATAACCCACACACAACCTTCAGAACAGGACAGCGAATGCAAGTCTAATGCAAGCCAGGACAGTTGATGCTGGGAAGGGAAATAGGAGGGAGAGGAAAATAATCTCTTCTTTGGCAAAAGCACTGCTCTTGTGTTTATCACCCACCTACCTGACAACAGCAAACCGAAAACCAAGCAGTGAATGAGGCTGGGTTGGGGTTGGCTATGCTGATCAGCCTGAGCACCAGCACTCATATTTCTGTGACAGATGTACCATGAGGCAGTTCCTGTCACATGAACATCTCCTAAAATCTTGCTGATCTGGAGTTTCATTGCTTGCATCAAATAGAAATGGCTCCGGACAGCAACACCCAGCAAAAGAAAAAATAAAAACAGATAAAAAACCCTGCCTCTGCATTATGCCAACTTTCTTTCCCATGTCACCTTCTAAGGAAAAACAAGTAAAAAGAAGCTGCTGCTCTATGATGGATAGACCAGCATCATGCTGCCACCATTGGCCAGGAGAAATAAGAGTATTTTAGTTCACAGCACTTGCCTTTGTCAAGTAACACATCTGCATTTGCTGTTTGCCTCTTTCCTTCTACAGACAGGCATTCTCAGCCCATGTTTTCACTCAGAGCCACAGTGCATGTTGTTGGAAAACCAACAGCGTTTCCATGTAATCTGCTCAGTGCAAGTCCTGGCGTTACACACAGCAAGCACTACCAACTGGAGGCCCAATGCCTGCACACCCAGCAGGCCCAGCCCCAGCCTCACCTCTGCCCGTTCTCAGCAGGAGTCTCAGGACACCCAGCAGGGACATGGCCAATGCTCTCAATTCTGCTCCGCTCTGAGGCAAACAAATCTGAGTACCGAGAACACAGTGCCAACCTGATAATTCTAGTTTCAAACAAGTGCTTCATCTATTGGATCAGGTTTTGTTGTACATTTTTTATTGCCTACAGCATACCTGTTTGCATGCAGAACTGCGGCTGTGGCGGCTGTTCCCCCGGAACGACACGGAGCCATTCACCAATACCACACCACTGAGACAGAAATCTGTCCCTGCTCGTCCTCCACATCCAGGGATCATCCAGGCCCCACCCCAGCAGCTCACTTTTACAAAAGAGACACGGTACCACCACGGGATGCAACTGTCCTGTTCCAATTACCTTCGTGGCACAGAACTTTTGCTTCTCTCCTTTACGTCCTTGCCAGTAGCAATCTGTTCCACACTTGTGCTCTCTGTGCCCTCTGCGATCCCTCTTTCGCTACAGTTCACGACCTCTCGTGTATGGGCTGAAGAAGGGGCAAAGGCTAAAAATGCCCTCCCAGCTGCGCCTCTGCCCTTGCACTGACTTCGCTCGTTTGTGACCAAAGATGAGCTCAAGCTCACTGTCAGGCTGAGGCAGAGCTTCTGGGCTATCAGAGTCCGGGGATCCCAAAAAATGGTTCAGAAGGAATGTGGAAGAGGATGTACCTATTTCTGAATTCAAAGACTGACTCTGCAGTAGTGCCTGCATGCCACCTACATGGTGCTTAGCAGTCATTTGCTCTGTATGAAAGACCAGTAGGGAAAAAAGAACATCAGGCGAGCCTGCTCTTGGCAGAGGTAGGAGGGAAAAGGAGAAAAACACCATCAGCTGCCGCAGGCTGAGCTGTGTGTATTTACATTTCACAGGCTAAACGATTTAGTGGTTTATTTACACACAATGTGCTTGGAGCAGCTAAAATGCCGGTTGTGTTTTATCTGGATTTTGTGGCAACGCACGTAAGCCATAAGAGAACACGAAGAGTCTGCAAATGAGACACAAACCTCACACATCTGGAAAAGTCCACAAACCAATACAACCCAGGGTCAAAAGCAACCGTCAAGTCACCATGAAGCAGTGCATGCTGCAGGAATTGCCCAGTCCCATCTAGCTTTCATAACCAAGACAACCTACAGCAAGGCATAGGGGGCCCCAGGTCCCTCTGCGCTGCCCCTCCATATTAGAGCGAGGAGAGAGCTGCAGCCAGCTCCATTTTATGCACATGTGATGGCAGGACGCCAACACAACTATTGACTGAGCCAAATCTGGGCCCCCTTGAACTAAGCCATCACCTAGAGCAGTGTGGAAAAGCACATGCCTCTTGCATCCGCAGCGGCCAAGTTCCTGAAAAGCATCCGAGTTGCAAGATAGTTGTTTTTTTTTTTTTTCCTTGACTCAGAAAAGGACCGATGTGTTAACTCTTTTATACGCGCTCCCAGTTCAAAACTGAAAGGTTGCTATACGATGGAACCTGTTGCTACGTGGCACAGAGAATTAGGACACTTCCTCATAGTAAGGCCAGCCATTTGCTAGATAGCCCAAATGGCAGCTCGGGCCAACATGTGAACCCACGGGCAGCCATCATTGCATGCTCCAGCTCATCAGCGCTCTCAGCCAAGGTGCAGGTGGCTGCCTTCCAACAGGAACCTCATGCTGACAAAAGAGAATGCAGCACAGGCGAGGGACAGCCTTTTGGTCAGATCAGTTCTCACCCTCCTTCCAAACCAATTCTTGGCAGTGAGCTGCCAGCAAGCATGGACACTGTACAGAGAGCATCACTGGGAATTTCTCCAGAGCAGAGACTGCTCCTGGACCATTACCTGGCAGCAGAGAAATCCCTCTGCTGACTGCTGCTTTAATTATATAGAAAATCAGCTTCTGGTCTGTGTTCCATTATAATAGTAGCAATAATTAAAAGTACTTCAAGCGAGGAGTCCTCTGAACCTGCTGTTCCATCCAGGCTTCTTGGCATCGCACACTTCCCTTCTTGACTGATATCCTCAGGGAACCAGGTTATTCTGTTCTGCTCCTGTTACAGGACTGAACTGCGCTCTCTCAGTGCATGTAAGCTGCTAGGTAGTATTTGTGTTGGCAACTGCCTCGCATATTTTATGGAAGCAGACCTCCATCTGACCCTCCACGCAGCTCCCACACGCAACTTGGTCTGCTCCTTCAGACAGCTTCCTTCTGCTGCAACACACACCATTCCTGTTCCCAGCCACTCTGAAACCTCCACATCCAGAAGAGAGCTGATGTGCTCAGAGTGAGCAGCCTGGCTACAGGAGGCAAGCCTGCAGAATGTCTTTAGACAAACCTACCGAAGAAAATGAGTGCAGAAATTGCATGTAGATGTCCTGGTTTTCCTCCTACTAAGCTCGCTCTAACTAAACATTTCTGTAAAATGAACCATGAAAATTCTGTGAAAAAAGACACCAACACACAGATTTCTGTGATAAAACCGGTGGCTGTATTTTGCCTTCTTTTTTTTCCAAAAATATAGTCAAGCCTTAAATATTTAGGCAGTAACATCGCCTCAGAAAACACTTTCACACCAGGACTCTTCCTTCTTGCCTAAATGACACCATCCACAGCAAAAAACAAGCCGAAGTCATGTGCCAGATGATCAAATTCATCTCCCTTACCCATTTACCCTGTGCCTTAACAACAGCTCCATTTAAACCCAGCAGAGCTAAACCAGAACAAAGCGATGCAGAGAGCAGGAGTGCGACGGCCGCAGTCAGCCCAGGGCTGCGGGCACTGCACGGCGGAGGGAGAGAGCTCCGGTGCCCCATCCCCCACCTCAGCAAATCCATGCCTTCAGTGCAGCGCTGTGGAAAACATAACTCAATGTAGAACTCATCCAGATTGCGAAGATTTCCAACATTCTGAATTGCCATTCATCATTTTTACTACTTCCTTCCACCAAGTAATACAGTCATACAGAAGCAAACAACAACACAAACAAGCCACGCACTCTTTCCATCGGTGAATACTTTCAGCATTTTATCTCCTGTGAATTTCGATCCTCAGGTGAACTCATCAAACAAAGAACACAGAACCGTACCATCCTTCCATGTAAGGGCTTTCCCCAACTTGTCATCTTTGTGGGAAAACCTTCCAATGTCTGGAAGGGAAACGGATTGCCGACTGAATTTGGACCGCATATTGTACCTACATTTCAAAATCAAACAATGATGACAATTGTGTAACACAGCCAAATATTTCTTCTCTCCATCTGATTTCCGTGAATAGCTTTTATATCTCTGCAGCAAAACACCCAGCTATCACATTTGCATATGCTATCTGTATTATTTCAGCAGCCCAGACTGAATGGAGAATTACGCTCTTCTCATTAAGTGACTCACCATTTCCCTGAACAAAATAGAACTCGGTTTATCAACAAACCATAGACGAGGCTGACTTACCCATTTCCCAAACCACACACCTTTGCTCCTCGTGCGATGAATTGCAGCCAGGTGCCTCACTCCTCGCTCCTCCATCGCTCCCTCCGCCGTCTGAGCACAGCCACAGCGGTTACGCAAGGAGGGTTCACCCAGGGTGACAGACAGCACCGCATCCGCCACCTTCCACCGCCACAGCCACACCAGGACGGTCTCCCACCATTCCCAATGACTCTACCGACGCCGCAGCTTTGTTGCTCGTGGGAATGGTGGGAGGGCATATGCATGCTGGGAGATTCACTTACACCAGCATTATCACCATCATATGGTCCAGTGGTGCTGCTCTGCATCAGCTTAGATACGACACCAAGAACCACGGCTCGCCTTTGGGCAGCTCTTGCAAAATCTGGCTTTTCTATGACAATAATGGCTCCATTTTGCAGGTCGGAGGACAAGGATTACTTTGCCAAAATAAGCTCAGAGCCCTATCGTAACGCTACAGAAAGCAAAATTTAGACAGACAAAACCACGTCCTATTCCGTGCGGTGAGAGATCAAGGCCAGACCTAAAACCCGACAGCCTGATGGCGGATGTTTTTCTGGGGCAGACTTCAGTCTCCGCGATCGCACGGGCAGTAACAGACCCGCAGCGGAGCTCGGCGGGACCCGCACTCAGCCCCCAAGGGCATTCCGCACCACCTGTGGCCCCGAGCTGCCTCGGTACGGCACGGGAACGCGGTGACGAGGAGCTGCTGCGGGGAGCGTCAAATCGGAACGGCTCCACGACGGCCCCGCCGCGGGCGCGGACAGCTGGAGCGGAACCCGCGCTGCCCGGGGACGGGGAAGGGACCGCGGCTGCGGCGGAACCGCACCGCTGTGCTGCGCCCGCACGGCCCCGCGGAGGGGCGCGCGCGGCGGTCGGCACGGGGACGGGGAAGTAAAGACGGTCTTAACTACTGCGATCGTTTTGCGAACCGAGGCCTAAACCCCACCGGCGTGTCACGCCGCGGCTCTCCCCCGCCAGACGCAGAGCCCGGTGCCCCCGCCCCTCCGCGGCGCCCCGCAGGGAGATGCGGATGGAGATGCCCGCGGCCCCGCCGCCCGCCCCCGCCGCGCGCCGCCTCACCTGGGCTTCCGCTTTCGGCGGGGCTCCTCCGCCAGGCCGGGAGCTCTGCGGGGACGACACAGCGGTGAGGGGCGCGCCGCCGCCGGGCCTGCTCCGCGCCGCCCGTTCCTGCCCGCCCCGCCCCGACCGCGCCGCTCCGCCCCCCGCACCTGGAGGCCGGGCCGGAGCGGGGCAGGCGCTGCCGGGCCGCTCCTCTCACCATCCGCGCCGCCCCGGGAGAGGCCACCGGCGCCGCGGCCACCGAGGCTCGGGCTGCGCGCAGCGCGGCTGCCGCCTCACGCCGGTCCCGGCCGGCCTCGCCCCGCCCCCGCCCCTTCCCATTGGGCGAGCGGCCGGGCCGGCGGCCATACGGTTCTACGATTGGCGGAGCGGGCCGTCACTCCGTACGGCCCCTCTCTCCCCGCGGTACCGCTGTTCGGCGGCAGGCGGCCGGTGTGCGGCAGCGCCACCCTGCGGTGAGGCCGGGGAGGTGCGCAGACAGCCGGGCCGCTCCGCACCCCGCCCGCGCGTCCCCGCCGCTACCGGGGCGCGACTGCCGCACCTCGGCCGGAGCCACAACGGCAGCTCCGCGATGACGGCGACCGCGCCGGTACCGAAGAGCCACCGCCCCCCGGCGGCCCCCGCCCCCGCAGGGCCGGCCGTGCCCCCGCGGGGGTGTGGCTGCGCGCGGCCCCTCCTCCTCCCCCCGCCCATTCGCGGGCTCCGCCGGTGCCGCCCTTTCCCTTTTCCGCCCGGACCGCGCCGGAGCCGCCATCATGGTGAGTGCTCCCGGCCCTCCGCGCCGCCATCCGCCGCCATCCGCGGGCCCTCGGCCGCCCCGGCCGCGGTACCGGGCTCGGGCTCGCCGCCATCGCGGGCTGGGGGCGGAGGGGTGAGGGCGGGCGGCGGCGCGGGGCCGCGGTGCGGGGAAGGGCCCGGGAGGGCCGGGATGGGGCTGACGGGGCTGTTCGCCGTCCGCAGGCCAAGATCAAGGCCCGAGACCTGCGGGGGAAAAAGAAGGAGGAGCTGCTGAAGCAGCTGGACGACCTCAAGGTGGAGCTGTCACAGCTGCGCGTGGCAAAGGTGACGGGCGGGGCCGCCTCCAAACTGTCCAAAATGTGAGTGGGGGAGCGGGGATAGGGCCGGGGGGAGCGGGGCCGGGGCTGCCGCTGCTGCGTGCGGCGGCGTGGAGCGGCTCGATGCAGATGGGTTATCGCGTGGCCGCGCGTTGGCTGTGCTGCGGAGCGCTCCTGGTTTGAAATCTCCGCCCCTCTGAGCCGCCGTTTTCATCCTTCCCAGCCGCGTGGTGCGTAAGTCCATTGCCCGAGTCCTCACCGTGATCAACCAGACTCAGAAGGAGAACCTGAGGAAGTTCTACAAAGTAAGTCCACCCTCTGCGGTACTGATCGGTGTTGTCAGCGCAGGGGGAGCTTGCAGTGGCCTTCCTGCGAGGCACGGTCTGCTTCTGGAAGGAGCAGTTTCTGCAGTGCAGATACTGTTAGCTAAGTGGTGGTTGTGCTGCAGGCAACCACGGGATTCTTTCTCTCAAGGCTTTTTGGTTATTTTCCAAATGTTACTCGTTAGCGGTTTGGATTACTTAGAAGAGGAGAAAAATAACGTTTCAAGAGGTATTGGGAATGGGGGCCCTTACGACCAATTTCTCATCTGAGTCAAAGTTAGTACAACTGGTAAAGAAGTTGGTGTCAGCTCATGTTTTGCAGCACGTAGCTCCAGTTAAAAGAAGCTTGAGGTGCTGCTGCGAGTCTTTATGGGCAGCTTGGCTCTCCATGCACTCACACTCCTGAGCCGTACGTTGCCATCTCTTGACCTCAACTCTTGTATGTTTTGAAAACAGGGCAAAAAGTATAAGCCTCTCGATCTGCGGCCGAAGAAGACTCGTGCCATGCGGCGCAGGTTAAATAAACATGAAGAAAACCTGAAGACCAAGAAACAGCAGCGAAAAGAACGTCTGTACCCTGTCCGGAAATATGCCATCAAGGCATAAGAGTGCAGCGTACCAGAAGTTCTTACTACACTGGCTGGGTATGTGTCATTAAATAGAACTCTGTTTGGAAGGTGTCAGTGGTGTTCTCTTGAATAGCAGTGAGATAAAGGTGTCATCAGCTTCATGGAGAGAAACAGAGGCTTCGTGGAGTGCCTGTTTGAGCTTTTAGCGTTAATGAATTTACCAGCATCATTTGCAGCTTAAGATGATTTTTTCCTCTGTGAAGAGCAAACAAATAAATACAGATCTGTGAACCCGATTCAGCTTAACATGTAAGGCAAAAAAATGTAACTTGAGGTTCACTTAAAATCAACACTGCACAGTTGACGGTAAGCTGGTACTCAGCGCTTAAGGGGCTCGAGAACAAACATTTTTGTCTCGTGCCGGTAGTCATGTGCTGTGGAGGTGAGCTGCTTTGCTGAGGGGTATTAGCAGACTTCCCTGAAACTGAAGACTTCCCTGGCTGCCTGGAAAGCTGAGGTGTCGTTTGCACTGCAGCCACGTACTGCCGCTGTTTTTAAACTAGTATCTCTGGGGAGAAGAGCAGATAGACGTGGCCTTCTGGTCTTAGAGAAAAGGAGACCCAAGAGCTGCAGCACTGTAACTGAAGTCTTGTCTTTGCAGTATTACATAGAGGATCCAATCTGCTGTATGGAGTCTGATTAGGAGCACTGTTTCAGACATGACAAAGCATGCTAAAGAATCACACAGTGAACTGAACCAGGAAGGAAGCATTTACATTTCTTTGGAGTTCAGCACATAAACACTGACTTCTGAGGTTCAGCAATACACTGTTCTGTGCTGCTGTCGTTACACAGCATCACAAGCACTGGATAGCAGATCCCAAGCCTCTGTCACGCATAAAACTAAAAGGTCTGTTTTAAGATATCCGTATTAAGTTGTAGCAGCACTTTCCTTCCAGATGGCTGGTGCAGGGCTGCAGAGGGATTGCAGCAGGTGCTGATCCTGCACTCATCCAGAGAGTTAAAAGAGTATAAAGATGACCCATTTCTAATAGCATGCAAGGTATTTCTTTCGAGTGAAAATTGTCCTGCTATGCCATTGCTAGCATGCAAGATGGGAGAGGAGGAACCTTGGTTACGGTTGAAGAGTTAGGAAAACGTGGGTTTCATGAAAGTTTCTGACCGAGTGTTCCTTCTGTGTGCGTGTGGAGGCTGATTGCAGTGAAACAAAATACAGCAGCCCGGGCAGAGAAAGCTGGTTCAACCAGAATATTGTTACCTTGAGAGTTTCTAGGCTCTCCCCTGTCTCACGGTTCCAAAGTTCAAACTGAAGCGCAGAACTGGTTACATGGATTTTCTGTCCCCTGCTGGAGTCCTTTGGAGTCCAGCGTTCTGATTCTGCAGGCCTTTTCTGGTTCTGATGTAATGAAGAGCTGCCCAGTGCTGTGATGCAGCAGTGATGGTTTGTGTTAGTGAAGTTGATGTATTCAAACAGGAGAAATTCTCTACCCATCAGGGAGTCCTTACAAAAGATTGGATCCAGATTCTGTTCAGGGAAAAGATCTTAATTCTGCTCGTGGAACTCAGCATACATATGAAGGATTTTTAAGCCTCAAATAAATTGTAACCAGAGAGAGGTCTAATTATGTGTGGTAAAGTGAGTTTCCCATATACTGAGCTCTTAGGGGGGATAGCTTTACAATGATGCTAATATTGGCTGTGTGATAGCTTTGTTCAGAGCTTAGTGTGGACCTGAATATGATACATTTGGCACTAAAGGAGACCCAGCCTGGCAAGCTGTGGGCTCAAGCCCTGCAGGGGTCCAGGCTGCTGAAGCACACTTTAACATGGAATACTGTGTGTGTAAGCTTGGGCTCTGTGAGGCTGATACTCACCTTACCTAAACAGGTGGGGTTACAAGGTAGGTTGCTTCCCATTTCTGAATACCCTGCAGTGGCCAGCAGCAGCCCATGCAGAGAAACAGGAGCTTTTGACCGGTCCCAGGAGCCCACTGCCTGACTGGGGAGGGAGAGGCTGCTCCTGCATGCTGGCAATTGCGGAGAGGTATTCTGTGCTCCAGCACTGCTGGGGCAGCACTAAGCTCTTAGCATTCCTGTCATGGAGGAGCAGACACAGGTGATGTTGCCCCGATGGCCCACAGGTCCTGTCCTGAGCAGTGGGGTGTAAATTCCAGACTGACGTGTGATCCCAGGAGACGACTGCCTGTCGAGAGGGAGCACGAGCTGTGGTGTGGTTTGAAAGCAGATGGGGAGAAGCTGAATGCAGTGTTAGTGGCAGCATCAGGGCATGCTTCAAGTGACGTGGCTGCTGCTGTCTGCCCCAGCCAGGGATGTGACAGCAGCACTGCTGAGGGAGGGTCGTTACAGAAGATCCACCGGGCTGTCAGTAGCACGCCATTTACTAGGCAGTAATGGGGAGCAAAAAGAAGAACAGAAAAAAACTGAATTACCATGCACTGAATATCCAAGGGGAAGTCAGGGGTTTGGACAGCACTGCTGTGTCCAGAGAAGACAACGTGCTGCTGACCTGCAGAGACCAAATGAACAGCAGCTGAAGCTGCTATCTCTGAATGTCTGAAGTGGCAGCGCGGTGTGCTGATGTGCGTTTGTGTTTCTGCAGTCCCACCAGGCGCAGTTATGAGCAGCACTGCACGTTTCTTCCCTTCCCAGAGCGCACTGCTTCTGCTAAGGGTTCAGGTAGGGAAAGCGTTTGTTACTGCTGTCAGAACGAAAGGTTGTGTGTCCCCGGCCTTCATCCCGAGCTTTGCGGGGCTGTCGGCGGTTCGTGCTTTTTCCCCCCTACATGAAGGTCCCAGAGGACGGCTGCGTTGCCCCAGCTCCCGGACAGCAGCTGTTGCCGTCGGGGCTGAAGCACACGTTCTCCTGCGGGGTCCGGGAAGAGCAGGCGGTACGGCCGCCGGTTGCTCCGCACCGATCGAGACGAAAAGTCGCGGCGCTGCGCAGCCGCCACGTGCGCGGTGCGGTCCCGCGTGGAGGCGGCCGTAGGCGGAGAACGTGCGGTCTTTCGCGGGCCCTGCGGGGAAGGAAGAGGAGAACGGCGTCAGCGGGGCGTCCGCTGGGGCGGGATTCCTTCTTTCCGGAGGGGAGGGCCCTTCCAGCGGGAGCGACGCGCGGAGCACGCGCCCACCTCCCCCGGTTCCCTGCAGCCGCGTATCGGCCTCGCGGGGAGGCGGCCGCCGCGCCGTGCCGGCTCTGACCGCGGGGCGGCACCCGCGGGGCTGTGACGGAGCGGCCGGAGCGGAGTGCCTCCCACCGGGCCGCGCGGCTCCGCGAGGTGGGCGAGGCGGGAGCGGAGCTGCGGGCCGGGCGGGAAGGCGGGAAGGCTCCCGAGGGCTGTGGGTGCGGTGGCGATGTGCCTACGAGGTGCGCTGGGAAACCCTCCCCGTGCCGCTGCAGAGGTTGAGCTCAGGCCCTCACGTAGTCGGGACGGCGTGGACAGAAGGGTCAGGAAGGGCAGTAAAAATAGACCGCTGCAGCTGGCTCCACTTCAAAGCACGTTTGCAATGTGGGCACGGCACCAGGACATGCTCCCATCTGCTGCCTGACTCGCATTGCTCGTTCCCCAGATCAGCAGCCCTGGCCAGAGGTAAGAAGCGAGGGAAGGGCTGATTCCCGTTGTTGAATTCTCCAAGCGCTGTGGATCTCGTTGGCGCAGTGCCGTGGCCGCAGCTCCCAGCAATGCCGTGTAGGGCAGGTGGCCATGGAAGCGTCCTCTTCCCCCTGCAGGAGGAGGAGCGGCCTTCCTCGTGTGGCCCGGGGCCGGCATGGCTGTTGGAGCAGGAAATGGCAGCTGTGGACGCGGGGCTCTGGAGTTGGAATGAAGGCTGAGGTGCTTCGCGCTGGGCCGCTCCCCTCCAGGGGTCCCGATGTGCCTGGCACTGCAGATCTAGACAGGCGCTGACCCTCCAGCAGCCGCAGTAGGGCTGGCTGCAGCTGGGAGAGCACCTGGAGCCCACGCTGTGCGTCACCCTGCACCGTGTCCTGCACACAGCCCAGCCAGTAAATGAGAAGGAAGCAGAGAGGGTTCGGGGGAACTGGGGCTTATTTGATTCACTACCCATCCTGCCAGCCCCCTGCTGACCAGAGGGTGTTTGTGGAGCAAAGGAGGTCGTGCACACAGTCAGCCCCCTCAGCCTGGCCGCCCTTTGCCGGGCGCTGCGTCACCGTGGCCTCAGGCCCTGCAGTCCCGCCATGTCCTCGTCTCAAGCCTAATTTGCTGCTCGCTGCTGCGCGGAGGGATTTTAATCTCTTAATCACGTTATGAGCAGAGGTGGTGCTGGGCGTGCACAGGAGGAATGTCTGGAAGTCAGCTGCGTCTGGCGCTGCAGGAGCCCGTCCTGTCCCGGCCACGTGTCCCCACCGCAGCCTGCCTGGTGACATCCGTCCTACTTCGCCCTGCCCGGCTGGCAGCACGAGGACGGGTGGCACTGTGCAGACCAGAGGCAGGCAGGGCTGCGTCCGGCCCGGCTCCGTGGCGGTGGCGGCACGCAGGAAGGTTTCAGGCATCACGGCTGCGTGTTCCAGCCCTGGGCAGGCGCCGAGAGGCGGCTCCGTGGCTGCGGCTGCGGGGCAGTGCACGGCACGCAGTAACAGAAAGGCATCGGGGTGACTTTCAGTTGAGAGAAAGCTGCGGAGCGGTGGGGGGCCGGGGAAGCCCGAAGAACACATCATAATAACCCCTCGGGGAGACAAAGGCCCTTTGTTTTTGCTCACTGCTGGTGCTGTGTCAGGCAGGAGCGGGGACACAGAGCAAAGCCCTGGGATGGGGTGGTCGGCGGTGAGCTGCGGATCCACGGCACCGGGCTGTGGTGCCCAGGTGGGGCAGGCGGCCACTGGGGAAGGACTGCTCTCAGGAAACGGCCATCGTTTGGGCACGGAGTTCCTTGTTGTAGTGGTGTTAATGGCAGCCCGCGCGTACTCTCAGAGGGGCGCTTCGCAGGAGGCCTCGCAGCTGCAATTAGCCGGCACTGCCCTCCAGCCACGCGGTTCTCATTAACCTCACCCTGGGAACTCCCCGCTCCCCGCCCCTCCGGGCCCCGCGCTCCCTCCTCTCGCCCGGCTCTGGACAGCGGGACGGAGGCGCTGGTGGTACCGCGCACAAATGCCGTGCGGCTGCCCGCAGCGTGGGAGTGCTGCGGCCGGGGACGCGGTGCAGCCGTGCTTCATTCTTGCCGGTTTCTTCCCCGGAGGGAATGGAGGGATGCCCCTAACCTCAAACCCATCGCTGGATTGGTGCGGCAAGAGAGCACGGTGCAGAACGGCAGCCCCCGCGGAAGAACAACAAAGCCCTGGAATTAGAGATGTGCTGGGAGTTTACTTTACTGCAGAAAAATGTCAGAAATCTGTATTGTTTGGACAGGGATTTGCTGGGGATCGTTAGATAAAAGCCCGGCAGGGACCCAGCCAGGGGGAAAACAGTCAGCCGGCTCCTTTCCCGCGGTGGGGACTGGCGGCTGAGCCGGGGATGCGCCGCACAGCAGGGCACGACGTCCCGCAGCCCCGGGACAGCGCCGGGCTGCCCGCGTGCGGTGCCATCCTGGGCCGTTGCAAACCGGCAGGAAGCTTCAGCCGTGCCCCGGACGCGTGCTCTGCCCTGGGGCTGCTCTCGCCCCTTTGCCCCCCCGGGGCCCCCTGGCAGCGTCTCGCTTGCTAAATTTTGCCGCGGGTTGGGGCAGCTGCTGCCTCCCGTGCCCACGCTCAGCTGTTCTCCTCTCTGTTCAGGTTGCAGTGAGAGCAGATTTCCTGGCACCATCCCAGCTCCCAGATGTTCCTCCTCAGGCTGCAGCTCCGACCTGGAAACAGCAAATTCCTCTTTTTTCCTCAGGATGAGCCAGGCTGTGCTCCTGGCGCTCAGCGCCTGCGGGATGCAGCCATGGCACAGCTGCCAGCACGGCCTGGCTTTGGAAGGAACAACACAGGCAGACGACGTGGCTTTATATCTGTTACTTTTTAATACTGTTCACTTCTAAATTGACAGAAACCAAGCGAAGCAATCCAGGCCTCTTGCCCTGCCTGGGGAGGAGCACGAAGGCTGCAGCTCCCTGGCCACGTGCCCATCCCAGCCTGGTGCTGGGCGCTGGGTTCAGGCAGGGCAGAGCGTCACACCAGCACTGCTCTGTGCCAGCGCACAGCTCCTGTGAATGCATTTAAATAACAAGCTAATGATCTGCAAAAGCAAAGGCATCTTAATTGCATCTTCTAAAATAGCAATCGGTGGCTGTTCCTCCCAGCGAGGCAGCACCCAAGTTGCACCCACCCTGCAGGACATGGTCCTGGGTGGGCCAAGAGCACCCAGGGCTGCAGCAGGAGAGGGGCCAGGCTGGGTGCAGCCGCTCGGCGCTGGGTGGGTGCCCGGTGTGGGGACACACAGGGCTGAGCTTTCAGAGCTGCCAGAGGTGGGACACAGCTCTGCAGCCCCAGCAGCCACCACGTCGTGGGGGTGTCCCTTCACCCCGGGGCTCCCCCACCCCATCCCCAGTGTGCAGACAGTGTGGGGCTTTGGGTGGAGGGGGCTCTTGGGGAGCCGCGCTGTCCCCGTGGCCCCGGCCAGCACTCAGACCACAAAGTGCAGCCGGTATGTCATCTGGTGGCCATTGTCCCAGGCATAGAGCACCTTCTCCTTGGGGTTGTAGTCAACCTGCGTGGTGAAGGCGTACTCATTGAGGAAGGGCAGCCGCAGCTCTGCCTCGGTGTCCGTGTGCGTGTCGAAGGCGTAGGAGATCTGCCCCTCCTTCTGGCTGGAGGTGTCCACGGCGTACAGGATGCCACAGATGATGAAGCAGTTCCCGTAGGCGTTGCGCTTCAGCCCGGTCCTCCAGGTGGTCTCCCTGCGCACCGACAGGTCCCCGGGGTCCAGGCGGCTCAACACGATCACCTCCTGCTGCGCATAGTCATCATCTGCCGAGGGGTAGATGACCCAGAGCCCGCTCTCATCCACTGCAAAGTCGATGTCTGAGTGCCCCCTCCACTTCCAGGGCGTCGTGTCCTCGTACACCACGTCATGCAGCAGCGCCCAGGCTGCCACATAGCGCTCCTTCAGGTCGTACTTGATGATGTTCTTGGTGAAGGCGCGGTTGTAGTAGAAGGCGCCGCGGTACACCACGTGCCCAGTGCCGATCCAGTTGTAGGGCAGCTTGTAGAGATTGCTCCAGCGGCCTGAGAGGGGTGGGAGGTGTTCAGAGCTCCTGGTGACCACAGCCCAGGCATGGAGCTATGCACTGTGCCAGGGGGCACAGAGAGCCTGGGAGCCCCGCACCGCCACCAGCCCTCACCCTGCTTGAAGTTCTCCAGGCTCCTGAACTCCACCAGGCTGTTGCCATAGTAGTAGTTGGTGACGTAGATGCGATCATCCTTGGCAGCTGGGTCCTTCATCCAGGCCCCCTCATTGCGCCCATAGCTGTGGTGCTCCATGGGGGGGTCCACTGAACGGATGGTGCCTTCACACTCCATCTCCTTCACTGCGGAGGGAGGAGGAGGGGAGGAAGGCTCAGTGCTGCCCAAGATAGTCCGGAGCCACCCGCACTGCCCGCCTTCACCCACCTCTGTTGGGCGCTTCAGGGCCCCCAGTGCCGACAGCCCCAATCCCAAGGGCGGTGCCAGGGGGGCTGTGGGCAGCGGTGCGCAGGGCCGGGGCAGTGCTGGGTGCAGCTGTGGTGTGGGGCAGCGGGGGCTCTGCACGTGTGCCGGGCTGAGATAGGGTGTCCGCGAGGCCCCGCTCCTCCTGCCGCTCAGGCACGGCCACCGTCCTGGCAGGGCTCTCTGTGCAGACACACAGTGGGGTCAGCACTGGCCACGCGGAGTCATGGGATGGTGCCAACAGCCCCACGACCCTACCCTGAGCACTCACCACGGCTGCTGGCCGCCCTCTGCACCTCCTCCACCTGCCCGGCCTTGTAGTAGGTGATGCCCCGCACCACGGTCTGCTGCTGCGCGGGCAGCTTGGGCTTGGCCGTGGGCTGCGGGCCCCCTCTCTTGGCATTTTCCTTCTTGGGTTTCTCAGGCTTCAGTGGCTTCTCCTTGGGCGTGCGGGCAGGCAGCGCCTTGCGGACAGCAGGGAACCGCGCCGCCTCCTTCCCACGACCACCTGCTGTGTCCTGGGGGAGCCCAGTCAGAGCCCTCCAGCCCCTCCCCACGATGGAGCTGTGGGCACTGCTGCAAGCCTGCAGCATGGCGGGGCTGGGAGTACCTGTGCCTTGCTGTCGGGAGCGGCAGCGGCGTCCTTCTGCAGCAGCTGGTAGCCCAGGTTGGAGATCTCCTTCTTGATGCTGATCATGATGTCGGAGTAGTTTTCATAGCGCTTCATCTGGTCGGCGAGGTGCAGGACGCTCTCCTTCATGATGTCGTTGTCCCGGCTCAGGTTGGTCTTGATGGTCTGGGAGAGAAATGGAGAGGGAGAGGAGAGGGAGAGGAGAGGAGGTGTGGAGCCCCACAGAGGAGCCCGCAGCATCCCCAGAGGACCTGAGTAGCCAGGTGACACCTGGCCACGGATTGTGGTGCTGCTGGGCTGGCTGCAGGCACGCAGTGGGAAAGGTGCTCACCTCCTCCAGAGTGTTCATCTGGGCCACCACCTTACTGATGTAGGAGTGAACCTTCATCAGGTCCATGCTGTAGAGCGTTCCCTCCAGGAGGTCCACCATAGACTGCAACTGCAGGGGGAGACCCAGGCTGGGGTGGGGAGCACAGGGCCCCAACGCATGGCCATGGTGCCATGGGGCCAGGAGCTACCTTGAAGAGCTCAGGTGCCTGCTTCTTCAGCTTTTCCATCTTCCACTCGTTCTCGCAGGGGTTGAGCGAGGAGGGCGGTGCGGTGCAGGAGCACTTGCAGTCAACCCCTGAGCTCACCGTCTCCACTGTGTAGAAGTCCTCCACGCGCGCGCTGCCATCCCTGACGCGGCTGCAGGCGTCCTTGCTGAGTGGCCGCAGGATGCACTTGCAGCGGCAGTCAGAGCCCTCCGAGGTCATCCGCACCTGGTCCTCGCCCAGTGCCTGGGGGGATGCAGTGGGGCAGATCCCGTGGGGCCAACAGCCACTGCTGGGCCCCTTCCACTGCATGTCCCTCCCCTGAGGCTCCTGGCCACGGCCCAACCCAGGCTGCTCCATCCTTGTCCCGTACCCAAGTGACAGTGACAAAGCCCAGAGCCCCTTACCCCTACGGCAGAACACCATGTGCCTAGGGACAGGGTGTCCACTCCTGCTGCCATCTCCCAGCTGCTGGCCAGCCCCAGGCGGGCAGCTCTGTTCTCATGTGCTGCAGCATGCCCACGGGGGCCATGGAGCTCACACCCCACACAGGGCCGATTGTTCACGCCGAGCTGCAGCCACCCCGGGGTGAGCTTGGCCCTGTGGATGGACTCCCCCATGGCCCACGGCGCATCAAGGGCTCCCTTGTTCCCACACAAGGCCGCACGCTAGCGAGCCCGGGGTGCTGTCGGCTGCTTTTTCCAGATAAGGAGCTGCTCTCTCCCCAGCCGTGCTTGGGAACAATGCTCCCAGCATGCAGGCTCAGCGATGCTGTGCGTCACCCAGTGCGGAGGTGGCTGCACCGCGGGTTTGGCATGGGGAACACCACTTGCTCCCGTCCTGCACTGCTCACCGCATGCTGTGAGCAGGGCTGGGAGCTGCAGCACAGCAGCTGTAGCCGAGATTTCCCCACCCTGGGCCAGCACCACAGCGGAGTGACGCCAGTGGAGCAGAGAGGGCTGCCTGTTCTCTCTCACACCCATCCATGCGAAAAAAACTTTGTGCAAGCTGGTTTTGGCTGAGACACTGGCTTGGAAAAAGTGGTTTGTGTGCGCTGCAGGCTGTGCTGCAGGCTGCCCAAAGGGCACACACTTCCCTGGGGGTCAGCAGGTAGCAAGACCTCCTCTCGGGAACCCGTCCTGGGAACACTCTGTGGGGTGGTAGGGCAGTGGCAGGGACACTGCTCCCCAACACAGCTCCAGTGGGGAAGCGGGGAAGGGGAGTGCCTGCAGTCATCGGCACACCAATCACTGCCACTCCTCCTTTCTGTGTCCTGGTGAGCCCCTCGGTGATGGAATGCGGAGCTCAGTGCTGCTCAGTACTGCTCCGGGGCTCAGGAAAGAGCAAAGCCCGGGTGATGGGTGTCCATCGGGACTCTGGGGTTGGGCCAGGTTGTCATGTAGCAGGATTGGCCAAGGTCTGCCCTGAGCTCAGCCTACCCCTGCAGCCCATGGGCAGGGGTAGGTCCTGGAGCAGCGGGGAAGGCACCGTCAGGACCTCTGGGAGTGTGAGGACCCTGAGGCCATGGGATCAGCGTGACTCACTCTGGGAACACCCGGTGGCAGGGCTGGGACATGGCTTTAACTCTTGTCCCATCCTCCACACCCCAGGAGTGCATTGTGGCGTGGGAAAGGGCAGTGCCGCAGCATTTCAGCCAGCACTGTGTCTTCCCGACCCAGTGGTGGCTGAGAACAGTGACCAGCACTGCTCCCCCGGCCACCCTACGAGCGGGAGGCTCTCCTTCCTGAGGTTGCAGCATTGTTGCATGTTTTGCATTTCTTTTCATAGGGAAACGAAGGATTCGGCAGCTGGGAGGAAACCATTGGGCTGCTGGCAGCGCTGCAAATGGAACAGGATCTCGTCAACCGCTCGGCAGGGCGCCGCGGGCAGCGAGGGGATGTGGGCAGGGAGCAGATCTCCTTAGCAAACACTGCAGCTCCAAGCCCCGCTGACCTCCCCGTGGCCGTGTCAGCACTTGTGCAAACAGGAGAGAGAGCTGCAAGCTTCATCCCTCCGTCTCTGCATGGGCTGAGCCAGCAGCACAGCCCTCCCAGACAGGGAACCCTGCTGCTGGCTCAGCCCATGCAGAAATCCACATGCGCAGCAGCATCCCAAAACCACGAGCGCAGCAGCCCCGGCCCTCGCAGTCGTGCACCTTCCAGCCGGTGGCAGCTTCCCGTGGGAGCAGAGCAGGCCGTGCCGTTTCCCTCCCATTGCTTCTTGGCAGCACTGCTCCGGGGAGGAACGGGGCTCAGCGTCACGCTTAGGTGGGGCGCGCACAGCCGTAGCACTGCTGCGCGTTGTTTGTGCTGCGCGTGGGGTTCAGCAAACCGAGGGGGGAAGCGACATTAGCTCCTAAAGCCAGGCAACGAGGGAGCTCCCTTTGCACGGGCGGTAACATTAATCCCCGTTCTGCCCGCTCTACGGCTTCCTTAAACAGGAACCGTACGTTCTATTTATACGTGAAAGGTTATAAACAAGGAAGTCTTAAAAAAAGGTCCTCTCACTGCGGAGGTCGGTGTCGGGAGCATCAGCGGCTCAGTGCGGGCGCCGCTGCCGAGGCCGGCGGACACCCAGCGGTTCCGTGGGGCGGCCGCAGCCCCGCTTCCCCGTGCCGCGTCCGTGCCGTGAGCCGGGGAACTTTCCCAGCGCTGCTCGCGTTTCTGGGGACGCGAGCGCCGAATTTGTGCCGTTTGGTGAAACGGGGACGTTCGGCGGCGAGCGCCGGGCAGCGTTCGCTCTCCGTCCTCGGGCGCTCGGCACAACGCGGCCCGCCCCGACGCGCGGAGCCGGGCGGGAGGCGACCGCGGCGGGGCGCGGCGGCGTGCGGGGCTCACAGCCCCCGAGCTCTGCGTCGGGAGCCGCCCCGCACGGCGCAGCCGGTGCCACACCGCGGGAACCCGCGCCGTCCGTCTCTCGAGCCGCGCGCGGGGCGCTCCCTCCCGGACTCCGCTCGCGGCGCCGATCCCCGCCCGGGGCTCCGCCCGCGCCGCACACCTGAGCCCCGCGCTCCCGCCCCGCTCGCATCCGGTCCGTTCCGGCCGCGCCTTACCGTGACGGCGCCGCGCGCCGCGGCCAACGCCGGCAGCAGCAG